>CM035412.1:48855456-48920456 GCA_020310875.1 Ceratopteris richardii | reverse complement strand
GGAATGCTGCTGTGAAAGACCACCAGCATAATGATTGCGAGGTAATCTGATTCAATGCATCCATGTTGAATTCAATATTAAAACTTAGAAAACAATGGTACTACATAATCTGCAATATATGGACATGGCCTATAAGCCCCAAGAAATTTACGTTGTTCTGGCTTATATTCAACCAAGCGTGATGTGAGGTGGAAGAGGACCTACCTAATGTAATACTCTTATGTCCACACAGCGACCATTCCATGCCCCTGGCCATTAGGGATACACTCCTCAGAAAATGGTGAAGCCTAAATATACATTTCTAAAATATGACTAGTAGGACTCCCTCACATATCTGAGGAAAGGGGTATAGTTACATGTTCTCCGGGCCCACAGAGGGTGAGTTCAAATGATTCAAAGCAAACTTACATATGTTTTGTAAACAGGCATATGTCAGATGAAGCTTCAAGAGGAGCTCACAGACGAGCAGAGCTTAAGGAGAAAAATTACCCTCCCCTAGAAAAGGCAGAGATTCACTGCACAAACACATTCAGCAAAAAGAATGACAATGACAAACAACCTTCTCTGAAAACAATGAAGCCTGCCAATTCTAGAGATCATATCAAAATGCTCCTTATGCACTGGATTTTGGAAGTTCCAATGATTTAAAATGCTTTTGGCACACAACTAATGTATATGTATCATTTCCCCGGGATCTTCTACAGCATGTATATGAATGTCTGTCCAGAGTGGATCTTCCCTTTGATAGAGGAAGGCAAACTCTGGTGAGCTTTCGGATATTCACACAGAATTTCCTTGTAACCACCTTTTTATTAAACACACTTTTATGTTGCTTGAAACAATCAAAAGATACACACACACACTTCAAACCTGATGTACCCTCACACTCAGTCGATCTGGAGTGCCATTAGTGTTTGCTGAATCTGGTCCATCGATGGGCTGCTCACTGCTAAATATAGCATTTCCAGACATTTCCCGCCTCTTAGTGTCAGAGCCAGGTCTCCTGATAAATCAAAAAGCAATTTGATCTTGTCAAAAGAAGAGCCATCTCAAGAAAAATGCCTTTATTAATCAATTAAAAAAGAATCAAATGATAAGAAGGAATCCCACCTTTTCATTAAAGCTTCAGCCTCCTCTGGAGTCATCTGTTCACCGAATGTGATTGTGCTGATACCTCCAGCAGGCTGTGTTTACAAAGGGGTCAAGTTTAGTCAATACTTTGATGTCACAAAACAAACTTGGTCCATGTGTCTGCATTGTGAGTTGGCCATAGTAAAGTACCAAAAAGTTTAAATGTCAACAGACTGTGGACAAACGTCCTGAGTTGATGACTCAAAAAGAGTGGGCTAGACTAGACAGACATACCTCGGACCACTGACCATCCTAAAACTAATATAAGACAAAAACTCATCTACAAAAATATGGCAGGTTTTAAACTTTTGGCCCTCGCTATTAACACAGCCACTTATGACATCATTCCTCCAAAGGAACCAGAGGAGCAGTCATCGATAATAGATAAGTGCTGTCAATTGACACATCAACATGCATGAATCCCCAGATCTGCAATCTGAATACTGCGCTATGCCTCTATGAGAGCTCATAGTTCGCACCAACCTTAATGAGAGCTTATTGAGAGATCTCATCAACAGTAGCACTATACCATAAATCATCCTATTTTCACCGTAACTAACAGCTGTAAAGACGGAAAAACGTAAATAACAAGTTGTTTTGGATATTCGATTCACCAAACAAGACTCTGATACTTTACTGGGTCAAAAGAAAGACGTAATCTGCTAGAACAGATGGGTAATCGCAACTACAGAAAATGAGCATCCCAAAGTCTTGGACCGCCTGTAACACGAAAATGTGCATTCTAGTCTTCAAGCTGCAACATAAAGATCTACATAAATTGTTACACAAAGCTCCATGCTATCTAGCATGAGACAATGTTCCATGTTATCTGGCGTGAGGGAAAGCTCCATGACATTAAAAAGCGAATCAATCCTCCCTTGAGACAAGGAATCAGCCACTACACGATCTACTAACAATTTTGATGGTTAGCCAACCACAAATCGTTTTAAATCTACGTAAGTTATGTGTTATGACATATCCCAACATATTTCCACTTCTTCATGTCGAGGTTCACATCGGCATTAAGTGTCTACAAACATGTAGCATAGCGTTTGCTCTACAGCTGGTCAGATTCAGCGTATGTATAAACATTAATGGCCAACATAAATAGATGCAGGACCGTAAATGATAGCTGTAAAACAAGCATTTCGCAGCTGCGCAAAAGAAATGGAGGTTTACGATAAACATGTACATAGAAAAAAAAAACAAGGGAGGAAGAGAGACAAGGGCAGAGTGAGTGAGCAAGAGAGGAGACTGTGCCTGGTGAGTGCGAATTGCTGAGCGGCAGGCATGTCCATTGTCGAAACTCTCATCACCTCCACGGGTGAAAGTCTTACTGTGCGCAGACGGGCTGCTGATAGGAGTACTCACTTTGACTGCATCGAGACCCTCCGACCAGCTGAAGAGATCAAATGTAGAGGCTCCCCCAGGGGGCGCAACGCCCCTTCTTGCTGGGGTCCCATCCACCGGCATGTCGCACGTGAGAAACGCCGAGACCTGTCTGAGGAGAAGTGATGAGAGGGGGGAAGAGAACGGAGTAGTCACAAAGAAATGTGTGTAGATAATGCTTGTGAGTTAAGCGCCCGAAGAAAGCTCGGAACTAGCCCAGTCTTCTTCCCCTGGTCTGCGGAATCGCCCAATAATGTGAGAAACGCAGAGCTACAGGACCACTGTGATCGGCGATAGTGCTTTCATCTCCAAATCAAAAGAAAACAAAAGGAGGAAAGAGAAAAAGCGAAATTAAGTTATGCACCTTGTGAACTGGAACTACAGAGGAAGATCAAAAAAGGACATTGGATTTTGTAGTTGGAGAATGAGCGAGCCAGGCAGGCCATTGGGAGGACTCATCAGCTTCAGAAGCGCGAAAATTATTCTCTCTTAGGTTGGAGTTACAGAAATGGTAGGTATTGTGAAGTTACAGAAATCAGCCGAGTCCAGGCACACTCAGCTCCGGAGCCCCCTCCAGAAAATCGATCTCCACAACTCCGGCGATGAAAACTTGAATGTAAGTAGCAAGACGATTTAGAAAGCACATGGAAATCGGATACCTTCAGGTTGGGTTCATATCAAGCCATTGAATAGTATGTGATTTGAGATGGTTATTGCTTGTGAGGATTTTTTTTTTGAGAGTACAGTCATCTTATGTACAGCCAAGACTTGAACTCAAGACTTTTTCTTGTAGACTCAAGGCAAACTACAATGCATATTGATTGGTTTACTTATGGTGAGACCCAATCAAATGGCTCTCGTTTTTTCATTTGAACACCTATGGATCCCATCATCTACCCTAATGAATGAACCAAGTCAAATTTACTCATCATCTATGCTTTGGAATATCATATGCATATGCAAGGGTACTTAAGTTGAATTCTGTTGTCAGGATCTTGCTCACGCGCATACAGAGATTACGGACGCAGATAAACACACAGAAAATAGAGGCAACAAGAGACGAGACCGAATGCAAGATTGGGTGCAATCTCCCCCCATGCACTCTGTTTCGACAGTCCACAGAGTGCATGTATTTATAGGAATTTTTGATTACGTCGAAAAGAGTGGTTACAAGAGGGCGGCTTTGAAAAGCAAGCGTGAAACTAAAAGTTGATAACTTTTACAGAAAGCCATTGCTTTCAATAACAGAAACTACGGTCTACAATGATCCTTATGCTAATCATTACTTTTTTAACAATAGAACCTTCTACGCAGGTTTATTTACAAGCTAAATAATAATTATTCGGATTATTGATGTCCGCCCTTGCACGCTCCTCACGAACCTACAGCTGCTATATCATAAACATCAAAAACATATTAATACAGTAATAATATAACACTTTAGCAATGCATTGTTCAATAATATACAACATGCCTCCCAGTTGACAAGCAACTGACCTCAGTTGATAAAATAATTCAACACTCTAACAATTTATAATGCAGTGTTCAACATATTCCATGTGACAATCCAACAATGCATTGGCTATTTTATATTTCAATCCAACAATGCATTGGCTATTCTATATTTCAATCCAACAATGCATTGGCTATTTTATATTTCAATCCAACAATGCATTGGCCAACATTTTCCATAATACATTAATAATTTAACACTCCAACAATTACTTGTTCAACATATTCCATAATTCATAACATGCCACTCAGTTGAAAAGACAACTGACCTCAGTTGATAAAATAATAAACATGGATAGCCAGTCACATGTTTCATCACTGAACGAAAAAAAAAAAACATAGGCATGTTCCATGTAAAAACACATGCATGGAAATGTTCATGGAGGTGTTAAGTTATTAAAAGTATCTGTGAGATGCGGACATAGTCTTTCTAATGAATTTGGGCAAGCAAAACTTGAATATGCTCCTATGGACTAAATTCAATATGTAAATGCATGACAATTATCAAACATGTAGGGTAAACTTTAAAGGTAGAAATGAATCCTTAAACTCGTCTTGAAAAGCCTTCCAGGTGCGTGGACAATCTGCACTATGACAAAGATCATTCCACCATTGCTGCGCTCTTCCTACCAAATAATTAGTGGCAAACTCGATTTTCTTATTTTCTGAATATAACTCATCGGAAAAGAAATCGTTGAATAGGGATAGCCATGATAAGACAAAGCGACCATCTTTTCGTCCGTCGAATTGAAGCATAGCATAACGTCCTTGTATGGCTTGTTGAAGTGCTTGAAGTTCTTGGTTCATAATCTCTAACTCTTGCTCGAATGAAACTCCAGGTAAAGGTGAATTACAGAAATCTTCCATGGTGCTCTTGGACCCTTGCTCTCAACCTTGGTGTATTGAACCTTCTTGTTTGCAACCTTGGTGTCTCGATCCCGTGTTCTCAACCTTGCTTGGTATCTTGAACACTCAATCAAGTGCCACCCAAGGATTTTGAAGGAATTCACACTTCCAAGCTAGCTCATTGGAAAGTTCGTTCCGAGAGCTTTCCAACGGTATATTACACGCCTCAATCCGACCTACGGATTGAGAGATACACTTGATTCTTTCTTGGGTCCAATCTTGAAATCGACGCGCGCGCCTTCCACAAGTAATAAAGAGAGAGAACTTGAGTACAACTCCAAAAGATGGTGGAGCGGTCAAAGTACTTCCCTTGAAAGTAGGAGGTTGTGGGTTCAAATCCTCCTACCTTAGGGACTCTAAACCTCTCTATTACCACTCAAAAATTAAAATTGCCTCGTGCGTAGCCAACGGCCGCCAAGGGAGCCTTGGGTGCCAATGTTGCCAATGTATTGCCTAAGTTATTGCCTAAGTTCTTTGCCTTAGTCGACGCCTTGGAGTAAACGTAGGTGAAAACGTAGGTTCTGGTTCTAGAACAGGAACAGAAACCGAAACCGAAGACGAAACAGAAACAAAAACAGAAACCGAAACCGAAATCGAATACGGAGATGGAGATGGAGATGGAGATGGAGATGGAGATGGAGATGGAGATGGAATCGAAATTCAGAATCGCGAACAGAGAACAGAACCCTCTGTATTGACGCGTGCAGAGCTCTGATACCACTGTTGTCAGGATCTTACTCCGAAGGAGTAAACATAGGTGAAAACGTAGGTGAAAACGTAGGTTCTGGTTCTGGAACAGGAACAGAAACCGAAACCGAAGACGAAGACGAAACAGAAACAGAAACAGAAACCGAAACTGAAACCGAAGACGGAGATGGAGATGGAGATGGAGATGGAGATGGAGATGGAGATGGAATCGGAATTCAGAATCGCGAACAGAGAACAGAACCCTCTGTATTGACGCGTGCAGAGCTCTGATACCACTGTTGTCAGGATCTTGCTCACGCGCATACAGAGATTACGGACGCTGATAAACACACAGAAACTAGAGGCAACAAGAGACGAGACCGAACGCAAGATTGGGTGCAATCTCCCCCCATGCACTCTGTTTTGACAGTCCACAGAGTGCATGTATTTATAGGAATTTTTTATTACATCGAAAAGAGTGGTTACAAGAGGGCGGCTTTGAAAAGCAGGCATGAAACTAAAAGTTGATAACTTTTACAGAAAGCCATTGCTTTCAATAACAGAAACTACGGTCTACAATGATCCTTATGCTAATCATTACTTTTTTAACAATAGAACCTTCTACACAGGTTTATTTACAAGCTAAATAATAATTATTCGGATTATTGATGTCCGCCCTTTCACGCCTTGCACGCTCCTCACGAACCTTCAGCTGCTATATCATAAACATCAAAAACATATTAATATTGTAATAATATAACACTTTAGCAATGCATTGTTCAATAATATACAACAAATTCACATGAGGGCAAGAGAAGTCCACCCAAGAATGGAACCTTTTTTTTTTAAGAGAGAGTACAATGAATTGGAAAGACACACACACTCGACCTCATAAGGTAGAGGCACCCATCTTGGGGAACTCATGGACACCCATCTTGGGGGACTCATGAATATGGCCAGCCGAGATTTGAATTTCTGGGCTGAGTTCAAAGAATGGAACCTTTTGGTGTCGTGCTTGTAAAAGAGTTTCTTCCGGAGAATGAGGAAGAGGGGAACTGGGATGAGTGGCATAGATTACCCAGAGAGGTAGGCCTACATATCCCACTATAGGGAGATCATTTTGAAACTTAAGGGATTGGAGGACTTCCAAAAAACTAGAGGGTTTTTTAGGGACTTAGATAAATCCATTAAGAGAGAGGTAAGAAGAAATGCACCAAGGACATTTGAGGAGGCGATCAAGTATGCCCAAATTTATAAGGACCATAACCGTCCTCAATATACTCCTATGGAGACGAATCATCCCCTCAAACTTCTTAGCACAACTAAGTTCAAAAAGAAAGTGCCATTAGGAAAAAACAAGATCTTTATTAAGAAACAGAGATCCCAAGGCCCTAGGTTACCTACTGAGCAGTTTGAGAGGGCCAAAAGAGAGAACATGTGTTAGGTGCTTGTCTCCTAGTCATTCACAGTGGAACTATCCACTCAAGAAGGGGGAAGAAAAGAAGAGGGGACCAGAGACTAGTACGGCTCCTAATAAGGGCAAAAAGGTGGTCCACCTAGTGTAGACACTTCCTATTCATGGCAACTCTAGCTGCAAGGGAGTAGAGGTGATACATGAGGATATTGAGCACATTTGTTGTTTGACTCAGTCATTGTGGTCACCCCAATTTAGACCACATGACTTGGTTAAACTTCATGGTAGTGTATACGGGACCAGAGTGCGAGTCATGATAGATGATTCCACCACTCATAATTTCATAAACTATGCTCTAGTCAAAAAACTAAAGATTCCCCAACAACATAGTGCACATAAATACATAGTATCTATGATGCAAGGGGAAAACAAGAGGATATGGGATACTATGGTATCCAGTTTGGAAGTCAAGATGCAGGATTATATTGAGCACATGGACCTCCAAATTATGAATATGGAGAGGATAGACCTTGTGTTAGGAAGAGAGTGGTTATGGGGGTTGGGAGACACACTTAAACGTAGCTATCAAAACAACACACTTGAGTTTGAAAGAAATGGAAGTAAATTTTGTATACAGGGAGAGAGAGATGTACCTAGTGCACCTCTCATCTCATCTTTAGAGTTGTATAGTCTTTGTCATTTTCAGCATGTACAGGAGATCTTTTTGTTATATAGTCAGGACTTTAAGCATTGTACAGACATTTCATCTGATGTATATTTTCATGCTAGAAATGTAAATATGGACATGAATTTTACTATTCTTTCTTACAAGAGTGTGTTGTTAAAAGTTTCAAAGATCTTATGTTTGAATTTAGAGATGTTTTTTCCACTGACTTACGTAAAGGGCTACCACTTGAGAGAGGGGACATTGACCATGCTATTGAGGTAGTTACTAACACTAACCCTATTTGTTAGCCACCTTATAGACTTAGTGTTTCTTAGCATGAGGAGGTTGAGAGGCAACTATATGATTATTTAGATAAGGGCTTCATTATACCTAGTAACTCACCTTGGGCATTGCCAATGCTCCTAGTTAAGAAAAAGGATGGCTCTATGCGATTATGTATAGACTATAGAGCATTAAATAAGGTAACTATCAAAAAAAGGTTTCAAATGCCTAGATTGGAAGACCTATTTGATCAGTTACATCAAGCTAGGTATTTTGCCAAGCTTGACCTTAGATCAAGATATCATCATATTAGGATTAGGGTAGAGGATGTCCCTAAAACTGCATTCAGAACTAGATATGGGCACTATGAGTTTTTGGTGATGATTTTTGGTCTCATCAATGCTCTTGCCACTTTCATGAACTCATGAATAGTGTATTATGGCCTTATCTAGGGCAGTTTGTAGTAGATTTTCTAGAAGATATTCTAATCTTTAGTGTTTCAGAACAAGAGCACTTGAACACTTAAGAAAAGTCTTCCAAGTGTTAAAGGAAAATTCACTCTTTGCTAAGGAGTCAAAGGTGTGAATTTTTCAAAACAGAGGTTAGATACCTTGGGCACATAGTCTCCCACAATGGAATCCACATGGATCCTAAAAAAGTAAGGGCTATGATGGAATGGCCACATCCTAGGAACCTGGAAAAGCTATAGATCTTCCTAGGTTTATCAGGTAGATTCATTAAGAATTATGTCAAAATTTTGTCTCGAGATGGAACAACTTAAAGGGAAAGGGAAAGCCTTTCATTGGGGAGATGAACAGAAGAAAAGTATGGAGAAATTCAAAGTAGCAATTGTTACATCTCCACTTTTACATATAGCATATCCCAATAAACCCTTTGTGGTTTAGATTGACGCGAGTGATTTTGCTATAGGAGAAGTTTTAGTCTAGGATACTGGACCAGTAGCTTTTGAGACTAAGAAACTAAAACCAGCTCAGAAGAATTACTCCATCTATGAGGAGTTGTATGCAATTTTCCATGCCTTGAAGAAGTGGTGTCATTATTTATATGGTGCCAAAGTTACAATAGTGTTTGATCAAGAGAGCATTAAGTGGCTCTCTAATCAAACAAACCTTAAAGGTCGTAAGGCCCTATGGACAGAGGCCCTTTAGGAATTCGATTATGAGATTAGGTATAAGAAGGGAAAGTTTAATGTAGTGGTTGATTCACTTAGCCGCATGCCTATGCTCAATGGACTGAGTTTTACTCAGATCACTAGTGAGCTACTTGAGTCCATCAGATAGAAATGTAGGCTTGATCCTGCATATTTCAAGATTTTGGAAGCCATAGAGAATGGGGATCGTGATACACTAGTTTCTAGTGGGGATGGAGTATCGACGCATACTCAAGAAAGATTCAACGGAAGAATTACAGTATCCATGATGGATATCTGTTATACAAAGGTAAGTTGTGTGTCCCTAGAGATTTTGAGATGAGACGGCACATTCTGTATGAGTGTCCCGACACACCTAGTGTGGGACACCTAGGAGTTAACAACACTTATGATCTTGTTAAGAGGCAAATTTACTGGCATGGACTACATAAGGATGTCCTAGAGTATGTGCTTAAGTGCACTAAATGCCAGGTCAATAAAGTTGAAAGATTGAGGATTAGAGGACTACTTCACCCATTGGAATCTTGCTAAGGACGGTATAGGAGAGCTCAAGATAGAGCTAGATTCTATGTTGGCCCTCAAAGGAGAGATATCAACTTTGAGGTAGGAGAGAAAGTCTATCTTAGATTTCCATCTAGACTTGAAACCATGAAGATGGGACCTTGTCAAAAACTATCTCCTAGGTATTGTGGACCTTTCCAAATAGTTAAGAGAATAGGAAAGATGGCTTACTAGCTCCAATTTCTAGAGAATAGCTAGATCCATCAAGTTTTTCATGTTAGACAGCGTAAGAAAAGGCTGGGTGAATTTGACAACCTCATTCCAGATATGAGGTAGTAGAGCCTATTTCTGTTCAATCTATTCTGCATGAGCCTGAGAGCATACTATGCACTCGAGAGAAATGGACGAGAAGTCACTTACATAAAGAGTGTATAGTAAAGTTGAAAGATAGTTCAAAAGATAGTGCTACATGGAAGGGGGTTAGCACCCATCAGAGACGGTTCCCCAATTTTGGACTACCTTCCCAAGAGTCTTCTTAAGGGGAGGGATATAGGAAACAACAACGGAGATATGACCATGTACTTTTAGTACATGGGGATATAGTGGGAGCATTGTTTTATTATATTTTCTCTTTCTCATACACCTTCCAATACCATTTTTGAGGACAAAAATGGAGTTAAGGGGAAGGAAATGTAACATGGAGTATTCTTCATGTGATTTGAGTAAGAGGTGGGAATCACCTCTTAGACTTTTAGAGAAGAATGCTCACATGAGTGCCAAGTGGCACTCATATGAGAGGCCATTTATAATTTCCTCTTGTGGGTAATGAGAGAGGGAGAGAGAATATATGAAGATATATACGTGGTTGGGTGGAAAATTAAGACTTCGACCTCCATGTACGAAGTGAAAAATGGTGTCTGCTGGTTCTCCTCAAACTCTAAGCAACCAAACCCCCAAAATGGAGGATCTCATCAGGAGTTAACGTGCGACATCTGGTTGGAATTAAGTGGAAAATGTGGGTTTTTTCTTCCTACCACTCACTTGATTTCTACGTTGTGATCTAATAAGAGCATGAAGTATCGCATATATTGCAATTTGAAAGTGATGATCAGGCATCAGTGGGACAAGTTCTGAAAGTATCCGCAGCTTAATACTCTTTTTTCAAGGTTGGACATTGATTATATCTGAATGGTTACTCAATCATCATGGCTATGTCCAATTTCTTCAACTTGTTGCGGCCACTAAGGGATGGTTGCTTCATATGTCTCTTGACCTTCTTCGGTGACAAGACCTCCTAGAATTGGTTGGGGTTCATATGAATCTTTGAATGTTTCTACGATAGGGATGTCCACTAATTCTTCACGTTTTGACACTTCTTCTGGTGATGGTAGTCATTTGTATTGTAAGAGCTTGGTCTGTAGTTTTGTGATTTGTCTCTATAAGGCTTCAACTTCTTTTGGCACTACACCAAGTGGAATAGCCTCGGGAACTTGTGTGATGCTAGATGGTTGTTGAATTGGTAATTGGTTGAGCTCTTCTTGCAACTGCTCATATGAATCCAGGAAGTTGGCTTGTTCCTCTAGAAGGATGCAGATTGTCTTTGATGGTACAACTTGGAATTTGGAGGGACTGAAGTGTGCTCCAAGTGTATTCATCATAGCTACCTGTAGGTTATCTTGATTCTGATGTTGTATATGCTTATTTCTTCTAATGCCACTACCATATGTTGACACAACAACCCCATGTTGCATTGGAACTTTACGTTCTACTCTATTTGTGCACATAAGAGGTCTTCAGCCTGTTTCACCACCTATTGATCCACATGCTAAAGTTTTAAGTTCAATTCATTTTGGACCAATTATAGAGTGTTGTACTATTCATGTAAGATTTTGTTGCTCATTTCTAGTTCTGTCACCTTTTCTTGTAGTCGGGTGGATTGTGCAGTGAGTACTTCATTTCATTCTTCCAGGTGTTGATACTCTTGTCATAGTTGATTTGCACACTGAAGCATGGTATTAAAAGCATTATTTACATTTATGTATGCAGTTTGTATAGGTGTAAATGTAGGAAAATGTGTAATGGGAATGGAAGCAGTGAATGATGTGCATGTCGGTGATGTTGGTGGAGGGGGAATGGGAGATGATGGTAGTGTGGGGGTGGGGGAGGTATAGTGGGTGGCAATATGTTGATGGAAATGGATGTGATTGTGTGTGATGGTGCTACCATGAATACTAGAAAGGTGGGTGCAGTGCTCATCGTGTTTGTGAATAGTGAAGATGTTACAAATGAATTAGGACCCCCGGAAGAAGATGGAGTTGGCATGCAGAGCATGGATTCAAGGAAGGCTGCCCATGGTGTTGGTAGGGTGATTGAAGGTGGTCAAGATTGAGATATGGAGGAATAGGTGGTTGAGACGAAGCAATTGGGTAGGGTTGTGCTATAGGGATTCCTAATAGGGTGGTGTTTGGGGCTAGGTAACCTTAGAGAAGGTGCTTTAGTGGGTGACCTAGGCCAAGTTCAAGTAGGTTAGAGGAAGTAGTATACAAAGGATTATTAAAAGAGGAGAATAATATTGCTTGGGAAATACGAGCACAAAAACTAAAAGAGGGTGTTGGGGTTATGAATTCAATGGTAGTTATTGTTACTTCGGTATGTGTTGGTGAATGGGGTGGGGTGTGGAAAATAGGCTCCTTTGCTTGGATGGTTTCGATATTCAGGTTGTGGTTTGCACTCCTTGGGTTTTGGGTGCGGATGGAGGGTGAGGAGGTAAGCTAGGCAATGTTTGCATGAAGATTTTTGCCATGAGGTCAATGGTAGCGATGGAAGTTGCCTCTTCATTTGTAGCAGCCTCAACTTGGGTGATATGAATTTGTATATTCTTTCCTTGTCTTAGTCTGGTGTCTATTTGCCTTTGGTCATATTGAGGGCAAGGACTCTGCATCATAGTGTGGATTGCTTCAAAAGTTCCACAAGTCTCTACTAGTAGACATAGGGATTTGATGAATCGGAGATCGATACCTTCTTCACCCAATATCTGATTCCTTAATAATTGATAGGTGTGGAATGACAGTCAGCCTCTTTCTTGTACACTTTTTATGGTATCATATAACTTATGGAGTTGTGCGTTCTAAGCAGAAGCACCTTCCTCTTGTTCATCATCTCCTTCTTTGTCATCTTCTTCTTCTTATCGTTCCTGCTATTGTTTTGCATGTTGGTGTTCTTCCTATTGGTATTGTTGTTCACCACCTACTTCTTCTTCTTCTTTTTCTTCTTCTTCTTCTTCTTCTTCTTCTTCTTCTTCTTCTTCTTCTTCTTCTTCTTCTTCGAAACCTATATCCACATGCCTCAGGAGATGCTCAAAGTTCTACATTGCCCAAGTCCTCGAGACCAATCCATTCAAGAAACCCCAAGTCCATTGGGATAGGGGGAACCACCTGTTGAGTTCCATCCATGCTTCGCCTTGGCAATCTAAGTGCGAAAGGGCGTAGATGTTTCCCTGTGGGTGAAATATTGAAGGTCTCAGTGGCTCCTGATAGTTGCACACAAGGGATAGATCCGCTCATTCTTTTGGATGGGGGATCTGATGCTTTTCTACGCTTGAATTGTTGGAATCTATTCCAAGATAAGGCTCTCTAAATAGGAATATCATAGGCCAAACATCTATAGATAATACATGTGAGGTGCAACATCCATTCAAAATCGTCTTGCGAAGCCATCTCTGATTAGTGGCATGGATTTGATTGATAATCCAAATTAGGAGATTGATGGTCATGTTATATGTCTCTACTAGGTATGAACTAAACCACACTCACTTATGCAGCTATGTAAAATAGTCTTGCCCAAGAAAGGAAAAATGTTGCATACATATTCTGAGATGGACTACGATATTCGAAGTCATAGCTACCATATCCTTAAGTTTTGTAAGGTTCCTATTCTTCATGTTGTCTGGCACCAACAGTTCATTTTCTGTAGGAATGTGCATGCCTTGCATATCAAGGGCTTCCCAAACTAAGTTGAGAGTGAGCCTAAACTTTTTCAATTCATTCCCACGTGTCAAAGATGGAATGGAAAAGTTACTAGCTATTTTCTTGTCCTTGTTAGGCTACAAAGTGTTGATAAAGTAGTAGCATTGTAGCAAATTAGGTCTAGGTAGTTGCATGCTGAAGTATTCTACCAATCCTACCTTACGACATATGACTTGGAGTTCTTCAGTATTCTGCAATTTCTTGAATTCGAGTGTAAAGAATTGATACTTCCCCCAAACATTATTAAACTGACATTTTGCTTCCCAAATATAGATTGCACCTCTGAGCGGTCTGGACATCTCATTGAACCAATGGGAATGAGGATTCACTTTCATCATGTGGCCCATTGGTGGGTCCTAAATGGGTATGTTTTGCACATGTATGAGTGCCTTTGGTCTTTCCTTAGGTATTTCAATGATAGGCAACGTATTAGTATCTATCATTGATGAGTAGCACCTACCTCAAAACTAGTGTGTGCTTCTTCAGCCATGGTGGCAGTGGTAGTGGATGTTTTGTGGATCTACTAGAAGAAGAAGTGTCACATTAGAATTGTATCAAAAACTCGATGAGGCCTTGTTCCTTTTATGATACAAAAGTGACATCCCTTGAATGTTATTGAGTTAGTGAGTGTTATCTGTGAGGTTAGTGGTTGGACTTTACATGAGGGTTTGTGTTTCACAGCTTATAGTGTAAATTTTTGAGGAGTTGGGGGTGGCGAGAATTGATCAATTTCTAAAATCTCACATGTAGCTATTTGAGCTCATAAGCAAGTCTTAGGCACTCAGATTTGTCTAGGTTTATGGTCCGCCTTCATCAACCGCTTTGGTACCCAAATGGAGAGTAGACGTTGTGAATGAAACCTTTGATGTATTGTCACTGATCGCTTTGGTTTTGTCAACTACTTCTTTGGCATGGGTTGTCTCAGCAAGGGAGAAGGTGGATGCTCACCCTTGCATCTCCAAATATATGTCACACCCTAGCTTGCTTTGCCTCGAGATGTCATCTAGCTTTTGGATTCGATAATCCTCTTAAGCCACTCATCGTGCTTCCTGAATTGAGGTACTGAAACCACTAGTGTCCTAGGAAAAGAAGGGAGTTCCATCCTCTCTCCTATTTGTTCTTCAACATTTTACACCTACTACATTACGTAGCTTTGGAGAATAACAACATCTTTTTGTTTATGATTAACCCTAGATGGACTAGGAGTTTGTGTCATGCCTAGATCATTGCTTGTGCAGCTCCCTAGTTCTATCATGACACACTATTCATTTACCTGAACGTAAAGAATTCCACTCCTTAGGTTTAAGTTGATTGCATGATCATAGATCTAGTCTTGACCTAGGATGAAAGATTCAGTCAGGTCTTCATCGTGGCATACTAGCAATCCTCAATAAATCATTACTCCCAAGAGTTCTTAAGAGAGATACAAAAGGAGAAATAGGCCAAGGAGAGCAAGAATCCTCCTCCTATTGAAGAAGTGGATGATCTTCATGATCAATTCCCTCAGGACATTCCCTCTATATATGGGGAGCAAGATGATGTGCGATTGAGTGAAATATTAGACTTTGAATCATATTCCCTACAAGAATTGCCTCACTTCACAAGCCCATGGAAATCTAAGTCTATTCAGATGAGAGCCCCCATCTTCATGGTAAGAAACAATGAATCTATTCTACCTAGGAACACTGAAGTAGTGAAGAACACTAAAGTAAAGTTTCATCTCACTTTAGAGGAGCTACTAAGGATTAAATTTGAGTTTTGTGGAAGCACTTGGCAAACCAATTTCTAGAAGGTATTGATTCCCACTCTCAAGTAGGAACTCAAAAGACAGTACTTGAGATACCCTTAGACAAGATAGGAACAAATTATTTGTACTTACAACACTTGGGCATAACTACCTAAGTCAATATCAAGGAATACTCTCATAGAGACGTACCACCCTTGGAATGGAACCCAGTCCATAAAGCAGCAGATGAGCTAGAACCTGTGCATTCCATAGGATGAGATTCCTCATAGATACATGATGATGCACACTTATGGATGCAGGTGATGAGGATTCAAAATCCATCATCATGGAACCCTTTTGCACTTCAAGAGGAGTACCTTCATTGGGTAGATACTAGGACTCTCAAGAACAATAAGTGTGTAAGCCTGAAGTGAAGTTAACTATGCAAGTAGATGATGAAAGTGAGAAGAAGAAAAGAAATAAAAATTCCCCCCACAAAAGAAGAAGAAGAATCCTTATTCAAAGTGCCAAGGTAATTTCAAGAAATATGAAATAGAGGATAGGAAAATTATGATCAGAATGCTTAAACAAGAATCTCTCATAGGAGAAGCATATCATAATAATGTGCAGACTAAGAAGATAGTAGTAAGAATCAAAGATGGAGAAGAGCACTATACTTGCATATGACATGAATTGAATGAAGAAGATGAACGAGAATTAGTCAAGTTGTTCAGAGAATATAGAGATGTGTTTGCTTGGAAGTATAAGGACCTATAAGGAGTAGATCCAGACATTTGTTCTCATAGGATCCCAATGACTTTAGATGCCAAGCCAACCAAGCAAAAGCCTTATACTTATAATGATAATTATGCAGCAAAAATCAAAGAAGAAATAGATCACTTGATAGAAGCTAGATTCATCTATGAGATTGAACATACCAAATGGGTATCCCCCATCATTGTAGTGCCTAAAAAGAATGGGGAATGGTGTGTGTGCATTAACTTGAAAAAAAGTTAACCTTGCCACCATAAGAGATAGTTATCGGCTTCCTATCATCGAACACTTACTACAATGAGTAGTGGGAAAGGAATTTTACAGCTTCCTTGATGGATTCTTGGGTTACGACCAAGTAGCCATTGCCCTAGAAGATCAACATAAGATGGATTTTGCCACTGAATGTGGTATTTTTGCACTTTGCATGATGCGATTTGAGCTCACCAATGCAATTGATATGTTTGAAAGGCTGATGTGCCACATGTTTAAGGACTTCTTGAGGAAGAACTTATAGGTCTATGTGGATGATCTATGCACTCATTACCACATCAAATAAACACATATCCTAGAACTTAAACAAAATTTTGTCAAATGTAGAGAATATCAAGTGTGCTTGAACCCAGAAAAAATGTGTTTTCATGGTCAAATAGGGCAATATTTTAGGCCATATTGTGTCAAAGAACAGAATATTGATTGACAAGGACAAAGTGAGAGCTATAGAAGAGTTACCAGGACCCAAAATGATCAAAGAGGTTCAAGCTTTCATGGGTCATTGTGGATACTACCAACATTTTATCCACATGTATGCTATCATGGCAAAGCCTCTATACAACGTTTTGACTGAATTTTGAATGGAGTGATGAATGTGAAACATGTTGAAAAGATGATTGTGCTCAACCCCAATTTTGACAATGCCAAGTTGGAACAATCCATTCCATGTTCACATGGATGCTTCCAATTTTGCCATTGGATGTGTGCTAGCATTACCGACATGCAAAGGGAGCATTGATCTTCCCATCACCTATGCAAGTATGCAACTAAATGTGATAGAAAAAAATTATACGACAACAGAAAGAGAAGGATTAGGCGTGGTATATGAAGTTAAAAAATTTAGAAATTATTTTCTTGCAAACGAGTTTAAACTTTTTATAGACCATGAGGCGTTACTCTACCTAGTGAACAAGCCTTGCAATATAGACTGATTAGTAAGATGGTTTCTCTTACTAATGAAATATGATTTTGGGCTAGTTGTAAGGAAATGTAAAACTCACCTTAGGGAAGATCACCTTTCTAGACTTACCTTAGGAGAATCACTACAAGGCATATCAAAAAAACTTCCTGTTGCTTATTTGTTCAACTTGGAAGTAGTTCCCAATTGGACAAAAACACTTATGCTTATCCTTACATTTAGACCAGAGAACCTAGTGGTGAGGACAAAGGATGAGGAAATTGTCAGATCACAAAGATCCCATACATTAGCAGGCAATATATACAAGTAGAACGATCAAGGAATCTTAGCTTGTTGTATGCATGATGAAGAGCACTATAAGTGGTTGCAATTAGCACATGCAGATGCACTAGGGCAACACAATTCTAGACACAAAACTCTCCAAAATTTGAAGTGATTAGGTGTGTATTGGCCAAAGACGTCTATACATTTTTCAAAGATTGTCCAACTTGTATTAACAGACCAGATTCGATTGATATTCAGATTGCATAGCAGCCATCCAATTTTCTGAATTTTGTGCTTCGTCAAATGAAAAGGCTCATTCTCATCACAGAGACTAGATGCTGCCATAACATAGCAATCTGATGCAAAATAGGCACTATGAAAGCCTAATCGAGTATGATATGACAGAGCTGCATCTAATTTGCTATCACGCAAAGTCTGCACCAACCATTTTGGCATAGTTTTTGCCTCCTCAATGTCAGCTCTCTCATCAACAAGTGCATCATGTAAATCTACATCAAAAATGGGATAATCTGCATCATCACATGAAACCTACAAAGGCTGAGAAGTTGCCTCATTAGGACCAGCACTAGACTGTCCACCTGTAAAAAGAGGTAGCAAAGTATCATACATGTCTTTGGAGCTAACTAATGTCTCCTTAGTACATGAAAGCAATGGTTGAATAGCATCTTCCACAAAAACAACATCACGACTAACCAAAATGCGTTTAGCCTATGGATGATACAGACGATAGCCTTTACTTTCAAAACTGTACCCAACAGAAATACATTTTACTGCTTTATCATCCAATTTTCTACGATGTTGTTCAGGCACTAATGCATATGCCAAACAACCAAAAACATGCAGATGAGCAACAGAGGGCTTGCGATCATGCCAAGCCTCATATGGAGTGATAGAGTGCAGCGCTTTAGTGGGACACGTGTTAAGTACATATGCTACACACATGACACCCTCAAGCCAGAAACTATGTGGTAAAGCCTGACTCTTGACCATACACCTCGCCATCTCCATGAGTGACCTGTTCTTTCGTTAAGGAACTCCATTCTGTTGAGGTGTATATGGCATTGTACATTGCTGTTTTATCCCACATTCAGCCAAAAATGCATTAAAATCAGAAGACATATATTCCTGCCCTCGATCAGAACGAAGGGTGCCCATTTTACATGCTGACAGATTTTTAGCCAAAACCAAAAACTATTTGAAGCACATGAACACTTCGGACTTTGCCTTCCATGGATATACCCATGCATGCCTGGAAAAATCATCGATGAAAGTGAGAAAGTAAAGATAATTTCCAAAAGAAGCTGTCTGCATAGGACCATAGACATCACTATGTACAAGCTGCAATTTTTGAGTAGCTCGAACTAACCCATCTTTTGGAAAGGAGGAACGCTTCATTTTGCCCAAAATACAGCCTTCACAAACATGTTTTCCGGGTGCCTCAAGTTTGGGCAAAGAGGACACCATTTCAGATTTTTGGAGGCATAGCAAACTAGCGAAATTCAGATGACCAAAGCGTGCATGCCAAAGCTTTGCATCTGACATAGCCCGAGAATCATGTACTGCACATGCCAAATCATTTACAGATCTTTCATAGTCTATGAGCTTATACAACCCACGACATAAAATTCCAAAAGCAATAATCACGTTGCCATTTGACAAATCATGAACTGTACATCTGTCATCAACAAATTTCACAACCAAGCCAATCTTGGCTAATGCAAAAACTGATAACAAATTTTTCTTGATCCCTGGCACAAACAAAGCATCTCACCAAGTGAAAGAACTACCATCAACAGTAGTCAAAATGATCTTACCAACAGTAGTAAACGCCCATTCTTCTTCCTGCACAAGATTAGCAGACTCTGTTTTTGGTGTAGAGGCTTCTGCAACAACCATTCCAGCCTCTTTCTTCTTTTCCTCTTTAGCAGCCAGTTTTGGACAGTTCTTTATGATATGATCATTTCCTTTACAATACTTGCAAAACAATTTTTGCTTTTTTTTATTTCTTTTCATCTTTGTCTTCCCCCTTCAATTGTGTAGAATTAGCAGATTTTTGCTTACTAGTTGAAGAGCTCCATTTTCCTTTGCCCTTTTGACTAGCCAGGAAAGCTTGATCTGCAACACACATAATGGACCTATTCTGCCTGGATTGATCTTCCTGCAACAGAATAGAGACTAACTCCTCAAATGACAAGGCATTTGGATTGCCTTTCATCATCAACCAAAGAATAGAAGCAAAACTCTGATATGAATCAGGAAGACCAGGTCTGCACAAGTGAGCTATCTGATATAACCTCATCAACAGAAATCAATTGTTCCTTCAAGTCTTTGATCTTTGTTAGAAAACTATCCATAGAATCACCTTCATTCATGTGCTCACTCTCCAACTGTTTTCGGAGGTGACCCTCTCAAGTGGTCAAGGCAATGAAGAAATATTTTGACGGGATAGGAGATCCGTATGATCATGTGGATGAGTTCAAACAAGTGTTAAGCGCTGAACAAGTTGAGGATTTGTTCACCCAGTTTGAAGCATTTGGTTTGACTCTTAAGGGTACTGCCTTAGCTTGGTTTCAACCCCTGAATAGTCGTATCTATCGAGATATAGGTCAACTGCTAGATGAATTCATTGTAGAATTTTCCAAGAGTGGCATCAAGCATAACACATCATCCTTGATCCAAAGCTTCAAGTAGACACCCCAAGAAACAGTGCGACTTGCAGGAAGACGGTTTAGACAATACTTAGAAAGATCCGTGTTCCAGAGTAACCCACACCAACCAAACAAGTGGCCTTGTTTTTAGATGGCTTACTAAGTACCAAGTTAAGATCATATGTGTACTTGAAAGAGCCTAGATCCATAGAAGAGTGTGTGTGAATGTGTATTGACATAGAAGACAATTTGGGTGAGGAGTTAGGACTATCCAAACTCTATAAGGATTTCGACAGTTCTACTAGTCATGCCTCAAGAACCTCCACGGAAATAGATGAGATAGCTGAGCAAGTTGCCAAGAAGCTAGGAGTCCAAAATAGACAAACACCAAGAGTCACCTCATTGAATCAATGCTATACTTGCAGAGGGGACCACATGGCTAATGTTTTCCCAATGCAAAACAACAATGGGAGAGAAAGAATGCTCCATATTGCACTGTTGAGAGAAAATACACAAACCATACTGCTCAAGATTGTCCCTACAATAGGCAGGCTGTTAGACAAACTTATCAACAACCTTACCAACAGAGTAGGTACCAAAACCAATACCAACAACCTTATTATAGGCCACAACAACAATATCAACCTCAGTATCAACGAAGGCTCATGTGTCATGTTTTCAAGGAGTTCTTGCGAAAGATCTTAGAAGTATATGTGGATGATTTATGTGCTCATTCCCAAGAAAGAAGATACCACATCCCTGAGCTCAGACAAATCTTCAACAAATGTAGAGAATATCGAGTTTGTTTGAACCCATAAAAGTGTGTATTCATGGTATGTCAAGGTAAGATCTTAGGTCATATTGTTTTGAAGAACGAGGTGGCAAAATTCCTTAGGATGATGCGTTGACGGATGTGTATATGGTAGTGGGGATGGAGAAATTACTACAAGCACCTTCATCTTTGTGGGGAGAAAGTAGTAACCCAGTCACCATCTATGAGCTACAAGATCGGGAAGATCTTTCTAGAATCACCTATCTTGACACGAATATGAGGAATTATTGGCCCATCTGAGATCTAGAAAGAACCCAATTGAGATATCAAGGTATTCCAGTGTTTCCTCTGAGAGACTCAGGAACTACTTCCCAGAATCCTCAAGGAACGTACCAAAGCTATGCTCATCAGAACTCAGGGCAAGACCAACAACAAAGTATTCCGACAAGGACCAATGTTTAGTTTCCCACACCAGGAGAAAACCCTAATTATCAACCCCCAACCAATGGGGAGCCTAAGAATAGAAATCTTGTGCCTGATAGACCACCCTTAGGTAGGGGAGTTGGAGTTCAAGTAAGACATTCAGTAGTTCCCATTATGCCCAGACCACCAACAAGCTGAAGAAAACACAGAGAGAGCCCTAATACCAATTACTCCTTTGACTAGTATGGACGGCCGTAATCAATCATATGATCAACAGTGGGGAGATTACTATACATACGAAACTGACTCAATGAATTACAAGCAGGCATACAAGTAATACCCATATGGGAAAAATATCTATGATCAATCATATGGATATGGAGCTGAATATGTGACTCTAATGTACACCAATCCTAGAGCCCAAGCACCTTCTAGACCTGTGATTAGGCCCCCAATCCCTCAAGGACCATGCTACCGAGGTGAAGGAGACCATTTCATTAGGGAATGCACTTTGACCTATCAACCACCACATAAGGTTTGGGAAGGATATTGTAGCGATTGTGGAAAAGAACATTTGTTTAGGGATTGTCCAAAAAACCCTAACAAGATGAACCACACCACCCAAGTGAATGTAGTAGAAGTAGTAGAGCCCTCAGGAAGTGACAAAGAATATACGGTGCCGTTGAAGGAAATTACAAGAGCAAGAGCTAAAGAAGGACCAGAAGAGTTAGAATCTACTAGACATGAAACCAACAAACCAGAAACTCCAGTGCCTCAAGTAGTGCCAAATTCCGAAGAATCTGAAGAAATTTCAAAGGTAAAACAGAGTCAAAGATGGAAAGCTCGATGAGCAAAGCTAAGAAGCAAGCAGACTCAACAAAGATAGGAAGAGAAGAGCAAAGAGGAGTCAAATCACACTACAGCTCCCACATCAAGAAAGGATTTTAGTACCGTAGAGAAAGAGCAATGTAAACAACTAGTAGGGTCAGTGCTAGCTGATCCCATGCCTAAAGACCTAGCCATGTGGATAAATGCCTATCAATCTAGGATCAAAGTAGGACCAAGCATGGAACAACACAAAGTAAGTTACCTGAGAGGGGATTTAGAAGGATAAAGGCTAGAAAACTATAAAAAATTGATCGAATTAGCTCAAAATACCCTGGAGAAAGCTATACAAGACATTTTGAAAACGAGAATACTTGATAGACAATTTCAAAAAAGATTAGGAGCTTTTGACCCTCCAGAAGGCAGAGGGATTGTAGAGAAAGCTGAAAGCATAGCCACTGAAAATCATGAAAGAAGTTCAATAATCCCCGAAGTAGAAGCTAATTGGTCGGAGGACGTATAGGCTAAAGTCCAAGAAGAGAGATGGAGAAAAACCGAGCACATTAACCCACCTTTCGAAGAGTTGGATGCAGATGAGAGCCCGAGAATGATGAATCACGAAATGAATTGTGTTGGCATACAAGCTATAAGACAAGCATACAAGCACAAAGGAGCAGTTATGCACAATTCAGTAACAAGGCCTAATCTTTTTTTCCATAAATTATTTCCAACTCAAGTGATTTTGATCACTACACAAACATTGTAAATCCCAGTTTTGGTAGAATAGACTTCATTTTCTTCAAGTCGAGGAGTCCTCAAGCTTGAGGAGTATTAGAATTAGTTGCATACCAATTTTCATAATTTTTAGATTCCGTTTGAGCCCTCAAATAAGCTCTAGAATCTAATTTTTAACTAGGCCGGACACTAGGTCTGGATAGGGCCAAAGCTAGTAAAAAAACTATAAATAGAGTTAGAGAGCTCACTTTTGAGGTTGGATTGTTGGTGATTTGAGCTTGTGTAAGAGAATTTTTGAGTAATGCAAATAACTTCATTGTTCCTCTCCTTGTTCTTGCCTTGTGTGCGCATGTGTGTGTATGTGTGTGCATGTTTGTGTGCTTCTCACTCACGCACTTGTGCCATCACTTGCTCATAGTCTTCATACTAGTCCTCACGTCTCCACGGGTTGACAATTATGAGGTGGATCTCCTCATGTTGGTACTTTCCATTGTGCTAGAGTGACACCACATTTGGCGCCATCATCGAGGAGAGAGCTTCGAGGACGAGCGTGTGATGGTAAGACGTAGAGTTGAGACATCGGAGTCATAGGTAAAATCTATACTTTTCCTTATTTTTCATTAGTTTTTTTGTTTTTTGCATCACTGTCACCATCATCATCCACACCACCTCCCACCTCCATCTCCACCTTCACCAAAATTTCAGCTTTTTGGTCATATTCCCCTACCCACCTCATTTCCCTCATTTCACTTGTGAGAGAGAGCGAGAGAGAGCAGCTTGCACAAGTACGATAGAACTCTACATAGGTCTCGGGATGACGACCTCTGTGTGTCCCGATAGATAGAGAAATTGAGTATTTTTTGTTTTCATGCTTGGCACGATAACCTACACCATTAGAGCACTCCAAATCACTAAAAGTTTCAAAAAAATTTACATTTTTTCTATCATCGCGACAGACATCATCTATCACGATAGACAACACCCTACAATAGAGACCGTCTATCGCGACAGACAGAGTCCCGCGACAAATTATGTCTATCGCGACAAACTTTGTCTATTGCGACAGACCAAAAGCATGACAGACGACATACAAGACTGCACGATAGACCCCATCTATCACGACAGACATCGTCTATCGTGATAGACAGCCCCATGCGATAGTCAGTGTCTATCGCGATAGACACCATATATCATGATAGACAAGCCAATGATAGAGGACAGTCATGGTCTATCACGATAGACACCTATTTATCGTGACAGACAGGACCTCACGATAGATACCGTCTATCACGACAAACACCCCTCTATCGCGATAGACAGGCCCACAACAAACGATAGTCATGGTCTATCGCAATAGACACCCATCTATTGCAACAGACAAGACCCCATGATAGATACTGTCTGTCGCGACAGATAGGCCCATGCGACGAATAGTGTCTATCACGACAGACAGGCCCACACGACAGTCAGCATCTATCGTGACAGACACTGTCTATCGCAACAGACACTATCTATCGCAATAGACATTATCTATCGCGATAGACAGGCATTTTCGGCAAAAGTTAAAGTGCTAATTTTTTTTTTTAATTTGGGCTAAATTTTGGGTTGCACACTCAATTACCCATACAATTACAAAGGCCTTAGAAAAATGCACTAAAATCCTGAAAGGTCTTGATTGTCTGTTTTAACCCCCTAAACCGTGAATCGACATAACTTTTTCATACGAAATCCGTTTTCTGAGCTCTCGAGCTTGTTGGAAAGCTCTAGATAGGGTATTTTGAAGTTGACCCTCCGTGGGGTAGGTACACCAAGGGAGCTCTACAGGAATTTTTTTGGATTTACAGGATCATTGAGAGCTTTTGGAGGAACCAAAACAAGTGCCAGTGTGTGTAGGCTTGGGAATGCGTTTCCTGGGCAGACAAGCATAGCAAGGAGAAGTGACTTGAGGTTGGAAGATCTCTCAACCCCCTCAGTACATTCCTAGCTTAGGCTAAGTGCAGGTAGACCTTTTGATTGATTAGAGGTACGATAGGAACACTCAAGTTCTAAGAGACTCTAAATTCTCAAGCTAAGAATAGGTTAAGTTGCAGTCAAGGGACAACCTAAGGGGAAAGAACTTAAGTTAAGTGAACGAAGAACATCAAGTGTGACACACTTAAGTGCTCCTAACGACGCTTAACTAAAGACAAGAAAACAAGTACCCAGGAAATTAAAAAGAACAAGTGATTGGTATCAAAGAATCAGCTACGTGGTTCTACAAGGATCATTGGTTAAGTCCATGAAGAATTGGTTAAGTCCATGAAGAATTGCTTTGATGGCACAGGAGATCCATATGACCATGTAGTATAGTTTAGGCAAATTTTGAGAGCTGAACAAGTTGAAGAATTGTTCATTCAATACAATGCTTTCGGCCTAACTCTCAAGAACACCGAATCGACTTGGTTTCAACCGCTTCAGTAAGGTCAGTTCAGAAATATAGATCAACTTCTTGAAGTGTTCATCATTGAGTTTTCTAAGAGTGGTATTAGGCATAACACATCCTCCTTGATATACAACTTCAAGCAAACACCTCAAGAGACAGTGTGGTTCACAAGAAGAAGGTTTAGGCAATACTTAGAGAGATGCCCTGTTCTTGAGTTACCCACTCCAGCCAAACAAGTGGCCTTATTTCTAGATGGATTGTTAAGTACCAAACTGAGATCCTATGTGTACTTAAAGGACCCTAGATCCATAGAAGAGTGTGTATGCATGCGCATAGACATTGAGGATAATCTAGGGGAGGAATTAGAGCTCTCAAAGATCTACAAAGATTCAGATAGTTTGACTAGCCTCGCTTCCAAACAATCCACGTCGATTGAGGATCTGGCAGAGAAGGTAGCTCAGAAATTAGGAGTCTCTAGCAAGCAGATTCCTAGATTTACGCAGTGAACCCTAACAGCAAATACTGCAACATAGAAAGGAGATACACCAACCACACTGCACAAGACTGCCCATATAATAAACATGCTGTTAGACAAAATTTTCTTCAGACGTATCCACACCAAGGAAAATACAAGAACTAGTACCCACAACAGTAGTATGGTAGGCTCGAGCAATCCTATCAATCACCTTATCAAGGGCAGCAGAGACCTCAACCAGTTCTAGCGCAACAACCCCCTTCTCCAGCCAATGTGATTCCAATCTATGCAGCTGCAGAAGAAAACCTGAATAGAGCTTTAGTGCTAGTAACACCATTGCTCTCAAAAAGTGACCCAAGTGACCATAGTTTTGACTCCACTCATATTGATAGGCCACAAGCTTACTACATGCAATCACTTGAGCATATTGAGTCCTATTATTATGAAGACTCGAGTGAACCTAGTTGGAAGCCAGAGTATGCAAATGTCATGCACGCAAACCCCAACTCTAAACCTCAACCTAGGCAGATAAGACCCCCATTCCTTAGAGGACCATTCGAGATTGCCCTATGCTTGCACCTACACAAACCCAATCTGTGACAATTCAGGGTTTCTGTCCAGATTGTGGGAAGGAGCACCTATTACGAGATTGTCCCAAGAACCCCATCAATATGCCAAAAATCACTCCTATCAATGTCATTGGGTTAGTGATAGACTCCACAAGAAGTGTGATGTCCACTACCCCAGTGCAATTCATCACAAGGGCTCAGGCACTCAAGCAAAACCAAGACTTAGGCCAGGAACGGAGCTCTGAGGTCAGCGAGATTGAGAGTCAAAATAAGAAGAGGACAAGAGCTTGGAGGGATAGTCGAGAGAGAATGAAACAGCAATGGGCAAGGAAGATGAGAGAACTTGAGGAAAGTCTAAGAGAAACAAAAGCCAAGATAATTGAACTCACATCTCAAACGCACTCTCACACCACTCCACTGCCACCTTTCCCATCACCTTCCAACCCACCACCCTCTAGTGCACCTCACCCAATTCCACCCCCACCTAGGGTAGGATCAATCTTAGCAGATCCCACTCCCGAGGACATAGACATGATGCTCAAAGCATATCAGGCTAGACTACAAGAAGGGCCAAACATAACAAATCATGAAAAGTGCTATCCTAGGGCTGAAGTAGAGCTCAAATGAGCTAAACTTTGTGCTAAGATGGTGGAATTGGCTCAAACCATGTTTGAAGCTAGTCACCTCTTTAACTGCTCTAGTTTAGCGAGGACTCAACTGCATTTTGATGGACTATTAGACAGATTGGAGAGGCTAATTACAAAATCAAAAAAGGACCCCGCCTCTCAAGGTAAGGACAAGGCCAGTGGAAGAATGAGCATTCATCTCCAGGAAGCTTATGTGCCTAATTCCACAGAACCAGGCACATCTTCTTCCATGAATCGATATTCCTCGAAATTTCTAAGAGATATCCAGGAAGAGAAGTGGGCTAAAGAAAGTGAAGCTTCCCCTCCCATTGAACTTGTGGATGATTTGAATGATCAATTCCTCCAAGACCTTCCTTCCATTTATGGATAGCAGGAGGATATCCACTCTCATGCGAGATTAGACTTGGAGTCTAATTCCTTGCAAGAATTACCACATTTCACAGGACCATGGGAAGCAAAGTCCACATGTATGAGGGCACCTGCAATCCTGGTAAGAAAGGAAAATTCAATCATACCTAGGAATACAGAGGTAGTGAAAAACACTAAAGTGCAGTGCAATCCCACTTTAGAGGAGCTACTAAAGGTTAAGCCAGAACTGTGGAAACACATAGCCAACCAAGTGCTAGAAGTAGCAAAACCTTGCTCCTAGGTAGGATCTCATAGAGCCGTGCCAAAAATACATTTGGACAAGATAGGAGACATGAGTGAAGGGGAAGAAGGAAACACCTATCTTCCAATCACTCATCAAGGATACACCACCAAGGCAATTTTGGACTCACGTGCGGGAGTTGCAATTGCTACCACTTCCCTATGGAAGTGCTGGGGCAAGCCAACACTCAGGCCAACAAGAATGAAATTGCAGATGGCCGATGGTCACATAGAAAGACCCTTAGGACAATGAGAAGGAATAACTCTCACTACATGTGGTGTCAAGTTCGAACATACTTTTGCCATATGTGACTTTAGCAAGAATCAAACCTATGAGATGAGTTTGGGAAGACCATTTATGTGGCAGTTGCAAGTGGTATAAGATTGGGGAACCAATTCATTGTATTTGCAACACTTAGATGTTACAACCAAAGTCAATCTCAAGGATTACTCTCATAGAGACATACCACATATTCAATGGAATCCCATCCATAGAGCTAAGGATGATACAGAATCAGTGCATTCCATAGGATCAAGATTCTCATGGATGCATGAAGACACCCACTTATGGATGTGCAAAGTAGTAGTAGAAGAAGAGAAGAGAGAAAAAGCAAGAGAGGTAGGTGCGAAGGAAACTCATAGATCAATTCAAGACCCAACCTATGCACCTATAGTATTTCCTGATGAAGAATTTGAACCTCATGGTTGGGTGGGGATTTTAGCAACAATGGATGTAGCAATCAATGAAGATGGACACCCCACTATGACGAGGATGGCTATGACATTTCAGTCTTCACAATAGAGCCAATCATGTGTGATTTGGTTATTGAAGAATGTGAACCTAGCACTGATGCATTTGAGGACGCAAGTGACTCCAATCTAGAGTCAATCATTATGGACCCACCTTTTGCATCAGATGAGGAACATTTCTACAAAGTAGAAGCACACTCAAAGAGACATGAAGAACTTACAAATGATGTGAGATTAGCCACACAGGTAACCACTAAGAATGAAGGCAAAAAGAGGAAGAAGAGAGAAGTCACACCAGAGGAGGAAGAATCTTTGTTTGAGGTCCCTAAAAACTTTAAGAAGTATGAAATAGAAGATAGGAGAGTATTGATAAGAATGCCTAAACATGATGCACAAGCGGGAAAGGCCTATGACAACAAAGAAACCACCAAGAAAATTGTTGTAACCATAGGAGAAAGAGAAGAAAGATGCTCCTACATAGGACATGACCTGACTGAGGATGAGGAGCAAGAGTTGGTAGCCTTGCTAAGAGAATATAGAGATGTTTTTGCATGGAGCCACAAATACTTAAAAGGTGTAGACCCTGACATATGCTCACATACGATTCCTATGACCTCATATGCCAAACCGTCTAAGTAGAAGCCATACACATACAACGATAACTATGCTGCCAAAATCAAGGAAGAGATAGATCGTTTGGTTGAAGCTGGATTCATCTATGAAATTGAGCACACTGAGTGGGTATCCCCCATCATAGTGGTTTCCAAGAAGAATGGAAAGTTACGTGTATGCATTAACTTGAAGAAAGTTAATGCAGCCACTATTAGAGACAATTATCCGCTTCCTATCACTGAACATCTCTTAGAAAGAGTGGCAGGCAAGGAAGTCTATAGCTTCCTTGATGGCTTCTCTGGCTACAATCAAGTGGCCATAGCTCTAGAAGATCAGCATAAGACAACCTTTGTTACGGAGTGGGGCATATTTGCCTTTCAAGTAATGCCATTTGGGCTTACCAATGCACCAACTACCTTTCAGAGGCTGATGTTCCATGTGTTTAGAGAGTTCTTGAGGAAAAACTTGGAATTCTATGTTGATGATGATTGTGCTCATTCCAACATTAGACAAACACATATACCGGAACTCAGACAAATCTTTGACAAATGTAGAGAATATCAGGTCTGCCTGAACCCAGAAAAGTGTGTATTCATGGTTAGGCAAGGCAAGATTCTAGGACACATTGTAGCGTTCCTTCAATCACTCCACTTGTAGCGTTCCTCCATTCACTCAAAAAGAAAAGAAATACATGAGATCACATAATTTCTACTCATAAAATTGAACAAAATAACAAAGAGAACAAAATCTTATGAAATAAAACTTATCTTATAAATCTCATGTTTTACAAATCCATATACAAGTGAATGAAGATTCAACCATCTGGATACAATAGCTTTGGAAAATAGCTTCTTGACGAAGCCTCGACCTCTCGACCACCCCCAAGCTGATCTCAATCCCAATCACAATCACAATCTCAATCTCAATCTCAATCCCAATCTCAATCACAATCTCAATCTCAATCTCAATCTCAATCACAATCATAATCATGTGATTATACAATCACAATTGCAATCTCACTCTCATTCTCATTCTCATTCTCAATCACACTCTCACTCTCACTCACTCTCAATCACATTCTCATGGACCATTCCTCTAAATCTCCTTGAATGTAGATAGAGGAGATCGCTTCTTCTCAATCTCGATCTGAGCATGTTTATCTTCATCATCAATCTTTGATCACGCGAATGCAATCCACCATCACTATCCAAGTCCTGCAAAATATCTCAACTTGGCAAGATCGTTAGTAGTATTATCCTTAACAAAATATTTCTCAAAGCATTTATGTGCCCATATAAATTGATTCTTTACTGAATCTCAACCATATGCTTTCATCATGATTCAAAACTAGATATAATGATTATGCGCATGATAATGCATCCTCAATTTTTATGATATGTCCCAAAATAAAGTTCATCATCCACCGCACAGGTAGTGGTAACCAAACTTATGGAAGCTCCCGTGGGATCAGCAAATGTCCTCATAGGCTTCCTTTTCTCTGTTACTTCAAGCACAAGTGCCCGTTTGTTTATCCTTTTAATGGATAATTCATTCAATTTCAACACCTCATGAACCTTAAGCCAGTAACGATGGCTGTAGCTTGCACGGTTTCGAAAACCACTAGGAAATCTCATCGTGAGAGAGTGTAACTCCATTAGCAAAATAAATGCTCTCAATAAGGATCATGGTTTTCTTTTTTTTTAGCATACTCCATCAGACAATAGAAGGCGCCGATCTCCTTTATGCATCTAAGAAGTAAAATGAACCATCCTACATGGAGATTGCTAAAGCATGTGTAACTCTAAATTTCATCCCATCAATTTCATCTGATGTTCCCTTACAGATAAAAAGCTTCATAAAGCGACCAGAGTAGTAGCCAACATTCTCAGAGATCCCATAAAAGCCGTAGTTTTCCATGCAGGGATAGCCCCATTAGGAGAGCATCAAAATGAAGATCTTAAAGCCGCTTCTTGATAATCGATAGCAATGTTGCTGTTGTTAATAGTATTGTCCAAAAGCTCTGAGAGGAAGTCATGGTATGCCAGCTCATCATGAATGTATTTGCCAACGGTTCCGATGTAGGTATCATGATTAATGTGGTTAAACATATCTCTCTTGTCAGAGTAATATGTTTCCAATTGAAGAGAGTTGATGAGGACTTTCGTCAGCAAAATATGAATTAGAGAAGTCTTCTGCATGCATGCCAAGCTGCATTTTGGTAGTTCCAAACAGAGATTGAATTTCGAGCCTCATTTCATTACAAAAAAAATCGCACGCCACACAGTACATCATGCTTTAAAGCCACAGAGTATTCATCACACGAAGTCACCTTGATCCTCTTCATGACTGAACCTGACTCTTCCAAATAAGCAACTGCCTTCTTCGTCTCACCCATTCTAGTGCAGATGAGGGCAGATATATAGAAACAGGTCGCGAGCTTCAAGGATGGCCCTAGATTTTGGTATACTTCTGCTGCCTTCTGGGCATATGAAAGACCTTTGAATATGTTGTCATTGCACGATGAGGCACATAATGTAGCTAGTTTTAGATATGATGCGCCCAGAAGAAGTCCTTCAGGATCATCTGAGGGTTTGATTTCTTGAACCAAAATTTCAAGTGCATGTAGCGCCTCCTGATCATCAAGATCAACTTTGCAAAGTGCATCCAGCTGAACAATTAGAGAATCTTTTTTTTTTTCGCTTTGCCAAGTGAATTTGGAGAATCCATATCTGCGTTTCCTGAAGAGCTTGTACTATATTCTGAATGATGATGGCTACTGTAATGGGATAGATGTTGTTTAAAAGCATCAAGAGAACGGTGGGAATTGATCTAAAATTGATGAGATAGAACTCGAAGGTACTTCAATTGTATATGTTGTAGTGGATTCCCCTTTTCCATGACATGGTTATAATTATGTTCTCCATCACCTTGTGTAATAAGAATCGACCTTGATGAAAGTAGAGTCTGTCTTTGAGGTGTTCCATGAGCTCCATATGAGAAAAGGGCGAACTTGACTTGACGATTCACCTCCCGAAGCCGCTTCGACATATAGAAATGGCTCATCGACATTGTCTGAAGCCGTGGTCATTAGCTAAGAGAAGAATGGGCCTTCTGCGATCAGAGGGACTCAGAAGGAATCTCGCAATGGCATGCTGCTTCTTCGCTTGTATATTCATTGCCAAACGCTCTATCCTGTAGAATATGAATATTGCACACAGAAAAGGAAGGAATGTGGATAACCTCATGGCTATGCAGTCGAGTGCTGATATATTCTCCCTACCACTTCTGACAGCCTTTCCTTTCTCCCTCTCCCTGATCTTAAATTTAGGTATCTTTCGCGTAGCTTTTCACTTGTCCATTTATTTTTGGCGTTGTGATTTCTTTTCCATTCCTTTCTCCATAAGAATAGCAATAAAGTTTGTTCTCTATTTTTAAATTATGCGCGCTACAAATATCTATGCATGCGTACCATAATTTTGCTTCATGTTTTAAGTTTTTAAACTTTCACTTTTCATTTTAGATAATCTGTTTCACACTAGGTTTATACGGATACACGGATATGCATGGGTACACATGTACTAACATGTGTATAAACCTATAATTGTATTATATGAAGTGCAGACATAAGTACCCGAGGCATGATTCTGAAGATGAAAAATAAGAGATTTCCCAACAAAGCTATGAGCATGAACATGAAGTTACAGAAAATCATAACTCGGAAAAGCTTCATCTAATAACATATGTATCTTCTGATGGTGGGGTACATTACACACATAGTGTCAAAGAATAGCATATCCACGGATGAGGAGAAGGTTAGAGCTATTGCAAAGCTACCTAGGCCCAAGAATGTCAAGGAAGTACAAGCTTTTATGGGGCATTGTGGCTATTATCGACGATTCATTCATATGGATGCGATCATTGCAACGCCTCTTTACACCCTCTTGACTAACTTTGAGTGGACTCAAGATTGTGAGAACTCCTTTAATGAGCCCAAGAGAAGATTGTGTTCAACACCAATCTTGACTACCCCAAATTGGAGCAAGCCATTCCATGTCCATGTGGATGCATCCAATTATGCTATTGGGCGTGTACTTGCACAACCAACTGGTGAAGGCAACATGGATCTTCCAATCGCTTATGCTAGTAGACAATTGAATGGAGCTGAACGAAATTATACCACTACTAAACGAGAAGGATTAGGTATGGTATATGCAGTTAAAAATTTTAGACACTATTTGGTTGCAAATAAGTTTAATTTTTTTACAAATCATTAAGCTCTACTATACTTGGTAAACAAGCCATGCTATACAAGCAGATTAGTAAGATGTGTTGGTGCATTTTGCCCAAGCCTACATGCTTGATATGCTTGATATTATCCTCATTTGTAAGTCACATGAGTAGTCATGTGAACACCTCTTGTAAAAGAGTACATTTTATCTCTTGTAAATGGAAAAAGAAAAAAGTAAAAGGATGGCTTACCTCATCCATGATGTAAAAGCAAATTCCTGGCTCCAACTACCAAAATCACGAATTTTTGAGCTGAGGGAATCTCTCCTAACTTTGGGGATCACTTTTAGGTGGAGCCATTCGAATTCGAATTCAAAACTCCCTCCAAGAATAGCTATAAAATGAGCAAGAAGGAAGAGGCGATTAGCAAGCCTTGTACGTGACCACTTCATGTCATTTTGTAGAGATTGAAGAGCTTACTCCATAGCTCTATCATTCTACTCCCATTGTGCAAAGATTCATTGCCAATGTGGTTGTAATCATATGTGAATCTATACATTTATTATCATCTACCTCTCTGTTTTGTTCTCTGCTATACTCACTCAGAGCAGTAACTTCAGAAGGTCATATCTCGAGTTTTACTGAACCTTCTTCAGTGTTTTAAAGTGCGTTGGATAGCTCTCACTGTCTAGTTTTTACCTATAAATTTTCAAGGTCATTGGATTTATACTTTTGGAGATATCTGCATTTTACTGCTTACTGGTCTATCTCTGCAGAGCCCCGAGAATTGTGGGAATGTTCCAGAACTTGATGAAACTTGTTCTCAGTGCTCAGTCCATCATTTGAAGTGTTTTAACTTGGAATAGGAAGCTTGCTAAGTCTATTTGCTATGCCCAAAAGGAATTTTTCTAATTCCTTCCAGGTTGAGAGCACTGTTCATTTTATCCAGCAGGTGTATGTCCAAAAATAGCAAGTTTTGGGAGCTAGTCATTTCGCAACTAGTCTGTCTTGACTTAAACTTTTGGAATACATGTTCCAAAGTACTTGGCTGATATTTTGGTGGATTTAGGAAGCTCAAAGGGTCTACTAATCAACTCTGAAGTCTCAGTTGGCTGGTGTGAAGCTGGTTGTAGCGGCACCTACTCATCTTTGGATTGCATCCACCATCTCTCTTCACAGTGGTATCAGAGCATAGTCAAGCAACATGGGAGATGGATTTCCATCAACAATTGACAAATTGGATCGAAACAACTATCCGGCATGGTCTCTAAGGATGGAGGCTTACCTTCAAGGGAGGAATCTATATGGATTCATATCCGGAGATGAAGCAATGCCAACCATGAGGAACAAAGGGCAACCATCACATGAAGAAGTGGAAGGACTTTCGAATTGGTGTTCGAAGGATGCACTTGCAAGGTCCTATATTCTAAACTCAATCTCTGATTTTCTTTTACCTCATGTCAAGGGATGCAAGACATCAAGAGAAACCTGGAATGCACTTGCTTCTTTCTTCTCTTCCAACACTCGAGCAAGGAAGAACCAATTGTGGATGGAGTTCACAACAATGAAGAAAAGCCCGAAGCAAAATGTGACTGATTATGTCACAAAGATGAAGGAGATTTCCGACCAACTTGGAAGCATTGGAGAGGTAATTGAAGAGGAGCAAATCATAAGACAAATCATGAATGGAATCAAAGCAGACGACAAGTGGGAGTCATTCACAACAGCCATGGATTTATACATGGATATGCATGTACCCGACCTCAACACACTCATGGGCCAACTCTTCACTCATGAAGCAAAGATTAGCAAAGGTGGTGAGTCCTCAAGAGGTAATCAAACTTCTGCCTTATATTCTGATAAAGCTAAGGTCAAGGACAAGTCAAAGAATAGAAAGAATGAAGATGAAGGAAGCTCTTTCCAAGCAAACTTTGCAGGTAGAGGAAGAGCTAGAGGAAGAGGCAGAAGTGGAAAGCAAGGCAGGGGGAGATTCCAATCATCTCAACCTTGCAACATATGTGGCTTATCTAACCATACTACTAAAGAATGTTTCAGGAACCCGAGGAACTCAAGAGGAAGAGGATTCAATAGAGGTGGCTATGGATCAAATAGAGGCAGGTACAATGGAGGCTACAACAACAATTACTACAACAACAATTACAACAACAACAACAACTATCAAAGTGGCCATAGAGGAAGAAGAGATTACAATAACTATGCAGAGGACCAAAGTCAAGAAGATTCATTATTGATTATGAATCTATCAGCGAAGAAGGGTAAGGATGTTGATCACATATTTTACATTGATTCGGGATGCTCGAACCATGTAGCAGGAAATGTGGCTTTACTTTCTGATTTGGAAGATCCTCATAACAAGCATGAAGTGCAGACAGGAGATGACACAAAGCACTCAGTGGAGAAGATAGGTAATGTGAAGACATCAGATGGGAATATGAACCTCTTAAGCAAAGTCTTGTATGTCCCTACAATTACCAAAAATTTAATAAGTGTTGGACAGATTGTTGAAAAAGGATTGCAGGTTAGATTCAATCGATTTGGAGCATATGTTGAAGACCCAAGGCAAGGCTTTCGAAGGATTGCCAAAGGAGAAAAGACAGGAAGGCTTTTCACTTTTGAAGTGGAAGATACAAAGAACATAGCTTTGTTTAGCTATGGATCTCAAACTCTAACAGAGTTGGAGATATGGCACAAAAGGCTTGCTCACATTGGTGAGAGGACACTCAAACAGATTTGCAGGGACCAAAGTGTACTTGGTTTGCCTAATATCACAAGGCAACACATGATTTATAAGTGTGAAGCTTGTCAACTCGGCAAGGCTCATAGACAACCTTTCAATAAGAAAGGATATATGTATCAAAATCCTTTGGATCTAGTGCACACAGATGTGTGGGGTCCAAGTAAGGAGCCATCTATATCAGGCTCAAGATATTATGTGTCTTTCATAGATGATTGTAGCAGGTGGACCATTCTGTTTTTCATGAAGCACAAGGATGAAGTGTTTAATTGCTTTAAGAAGTATATTGCTCTTGTTGAAAATCAAACAGGTAGGACTTTGAAAAGACTCAGATCAGATGGTGGAGGAGAATACTTCTCTTCTGAATTTGATGCCTTCTTGCATGAAAGAGGCATTAAAAGGGAAGTCACTACAAGGTATACACCTGAACTCAATGGTGTAGCAGAGAGGAGGAACAGAGCTATTGTCGAAGCTGCAAGGTCCATGCTCAATGAAAAGGGATTGCCGAACTACCTATGGGCAGAGGCTGTGTCTACAGCCACATATCTCATAAATAGACTTCCATCTAAGTCACTAGATGGAACCACTCCATATGAAGTGTGGAATGGAAGAAGACCTAGTCTAGAGCATTGTAAAATCTTTGGATGCTTAGCCTATGCTCACATTCCTTCTCAAGTAAGAGGGAAATTGGATCCCAAGGCAGAGAAGTGTGTATTCATTGGTTATGATCAAAACCAAAAAGGATATAGATTGTACAATCCAACCAATAAAGGATTTTCTGTGAGTAGAGATGTAATTTTTGATGAAAACAAATCATGGTTTGATGATGACAGGAAAGTGAAGCTGCCATATGACTTGGATGAAGACTTTCCCTCACTTCAACCGAAGGAGCCAAAGCAGATTGAAGAAAGTGATTCGGAGATTGACCTAGAAGACTTGGAAAGACTAAAGCTATGGAAGAACAAAGGTAAAGCAAAGATGCAGGATGCTACATATGGACCCGAGAGCTCACATCAACCACTTAGAAGGTCTTCGAGGGAGAAGAAGAAACCAGAGAGGTTTGGTTATGATACTTCTTTGGTCACCAAGCACTCAATCTACATTGCAAAGGATTCAACCAATGAAGAACCTACCACATTCGAAGAAGCACAAAGCAAGAAAGCTTGGAGAGATGCAATGGATGAAGAAATGGAAGCCTTGAAGGAGAATGACACTTGGGAGCTTGTACCTAACAAGCCATCTATGAAGATAATCGGATCTCGATGGATATACAAAATCAAGAGGAATCCAGATGGAAGTATAAATAGACACAAAGCAAGGTTAGTTGCTAAAGGGTTTGCTCAAACCCATGGTATTGATTATGAGGAGACTTTCTCTCCTGTTGCAAAAATGCCTACAATTAGGGTTCTCATAAGTCTTGCTGCATCTAGAAATTGGAATCTTTATCAACTTGATGTAAAGAATGCTTTCTTGAATGGATGGATTTCTGAGGAAGTGTATATGGCACAACCTCCTGGATATGAGGATGCACATCATCCTAACTATGTATGCAAACTAAAGAAAGCTTTGTATGGATTGAAGCAAGCTCCAAGAGCTTGGAATTTCAGATTGGTTACTTATTTGCAGGACCAAGGATTCAAAGCTAGCAAGGCGGATACCTCTTTGTTCATAAAGAGGAATGGATCTGAAGTGATCTATTTATGTGTGTATGTTGATGATATTATTATCACAGGCAATGATCTTGAAGGAATCAAACAGGTAAAGAGTCAAATGAAGGAGGAGTTCAAAATAAGTGACCTCGGACCACTCACTTATTTTCTTGGATTGGAGTTGATCTACACAGATTCAGGTATATACATCACACAAAGGAAGTATGTCCATGACATGCTCGTCAAGTTCAAGATGGAAAATACAAAGTGTGCAGGTACACCTATGGAGCAAAATCATAAGCTTAGTGCTTATGAAGGAGAGCCAATTGAAGACATCACAAGCTATCAAAGCTTGGTTGGAAGTTTGAACTATGCAACACTCACAAGGGTGGATATATGCTATAGTGTTAGCATATTGAGTCAGTTTATGCATAAGCCGAGAAGACCACATATGGAAGCGGCCAAGCGAGTCCTCAAGTACCTAAAGGGGACCATGAATGAAGGTTTGTTCTATTCATATACTTCAGATATTGAGCTAAAGGTCTACTCAGATGCAGATTGGGCCGGATCTAAAGATGATAGAAGAAGCACATCAGGGTATATATCATTTGCAGGTTCAAAAATCATTTCTTGGTCATCGAAGAAGCAACCAACCGTGGCATTATCTTCTACTGAAGCTGAATATAGAGGTTTGGCTAATGCAACTCAAGAAATCATGTGGTTAAAATCTTTGTACACAGATCTTGGACTTCATTCTTCAACACCTCACATTTTTGGTGACAACACAAGCTCACTACATCTAGCAGCTAATCCGGTATACCATGCTAGAACCAAGCATATTGAAGTCCACTACCATTATGTAAGGGAGAAGCTATTGAGCAAGGATATTCAACTATCCTATGTCTCTACAGATATGCAATGTGCAGACATGTTGACGAAAGCTCTTGATGGTACGAAATTAAGTAGATTCAAGTTGATGATTGGCTTGCAGGAAATCAAGGACAATTGAAGACTTATTTGGAGGCCAAGCATGTTAGGCTTGAGGGGGAGCTGTTGGTGCATTTTGCCCAAGCCTACATGCTTGATATGCTTGATATTATCCTCATTTGTAAGTCACATGAGTAGTCATGTGAACACCTCTTGTAAAAGAGTACATTTTATCTCTTGTAAATGGAAAAAGAAAAAAGTAAAAGGATGGCTTACCTCATCCATGATGTAAAAGCAAATTCGTGGCTCCAACTACCAAAATCACGATTTTTTGAGCTGAGGGAATCTCTCCTAACTTTGGGGATCACTTTTAGGTGGAGCCATTCGAATTCGAATTCAAAACTCCCTCCAAGAATAGCTATAAAAGGAGCAAGAAGGAAGAGGCGATTAGCAAGCCTTGTACGTGACCACTTCATGTCATTTTGTAGAGATTGAAGAGCTTACTCCATAGCTCTATCATTCTACTCCCATTGTGCAAAGATTCATTGCCAATGTGGTTGTAATCATATGTGAATCTATACATTTATTATCATCTACCTCTCTGTTTTGTTCTCTGCTATACTCACTCAGAGCAGTAACTTCAGAAGGTCATATCTCGAGTTTTACTGAACCTTCTTCAGTGTTTTAAAGTGCGTTGGATAGCTCTCACTGTCTAGTTTTTACTTATAAATTTTCAAGGTCATTGGATTTATACTTTTGGAGATATCTGCATTTTACTGCTTACTGGTCTATCTCTGCAGAGCCCAGAGAATTGTGGAATGTTCCAGAACTTGATGAAACTTGTTCTCAGTGCTCAGTCCATCATTTGAAGTGTTTTAACTTGGAATAGGAAGCTTGCTAAGTCTATTTGCTATGCCCAAAAGGAATTTTTCTAATTCCTTCCAGGTTGAGAGCACTGTTCATTTTATCCAGCAGGTGTATGTCCAAAAATAGCAAGTTTTGGGAGCTAGTCATTTCGCAACTAGTCTGTCTTGACTTAAACTTTTGGAATACATGTTCCAAAGTACTTGGCTGATATTTTGGTGGATTTAGGAAGCTCAAAGGGTCTACTAATCAACTCTGAAGTCTCAGTTGGCTGGTGTGAAGCTGGTTGTAGCGGCACCTACTCATCTTTGGATTGCATCCACCATCTCTCTTCACAAGATGGTTCCTCTTACTCATGGAATATGACTTTGAGGTAGTAGTGAGGAAAGGCAAGACTCACTTGAGAGCAGATCATCTCTCAAGGCTCACATCAAGAGGCCCCACAAGGAGTATCAAAATGATCAGCTTGATGCTTACTTGTTTAATTTGGAAGTTGCACATCAGTGGGCCAAGATATTAATGCCAGTATTGACATATGGGCCTAAACATCCAGTAATAAACACTCAAGATAAGAAGGTAGTAAAAGCCCAAAAGTACCATATCATGGCAGGAGTATGTACAAGCATACAGATCAAGGAATATTATCTTTTTGTGTGGAAAAGGAGGAGCATGCAAAATGGTTGCAACTCGCACATGTAGGTGCACTACAACAACATTACTCCAAACATCGAACCCTCCAGACCCTACAAAGATTAGGTGTGCATTGGCCAACTATGGAAGCAGATGTCCATAAGTTGTACAAGGAATGCCCAGTCTCTTGTATTAGACCACCTGTGGAGCATGCTACACTATATTGAGTGTCTCTAATACCAGACTGGAGTGAACCATTAGTGAATTTTTTGAGGATGAAAACATTCCCTCAGGAAATGACACTGGCCAGACAACAAAGTTTAGAACAGGAGGCTCTAGATTATACACTCATAAGTGATAATCTATACAGACGAGGAAAAGAAGGATATCTTAGATTATGTGTCCATGAGATCGAATATCTCAAGATCTTGGATATTGCTCACAAAGGTGTAGCAGGAGGGCACTTTGGACCAGACCATGTGATCAAGGCAATCCTATTCGCAGGTTTGTGGTGGCCAACCCTTCACATGGATGCACATACCTACGTGAAGAGGTGTGACATTCATTAGCGAACTCAGTATCCGATACATAAAGATGAGATGCCATTGAAACCTATGAGGGGTGGACGTGCATTCTCCAAGTGGGGAATAGACTTTTTAGGTCCTATTAATCCCCCAACTAAGGGTTCACATGATGAATACATCATTGTTGCCATAGGCTATCTAAACAAGTGGGTAGAAGTGAAGGCCACAATGAAGAATGATGTTCAAACAACAACTAAGTTCTTATTTGAGAATGTGTTCACTAGGTATGGATTACCAATAGAGCTAGTAAGTGATAGAGGCACACACTTCTTGAATGAAGTCATTGAAAATCTTCTCCAAGAATTCTTGGTAGTGTAGAGAGTACGCACACGGAAGCAAAATGAAAAGTAAAGTACTCTCACAAAACAAAGAATGTGTGAGACACAAAATGAGTAGACCATGAAATGAGTAAACTCATGTGGATTAGAAATGAGCTTGCCAAGAGTATGGAGTAGGCTCCTTAAGCTTCTAACCAAGTACAAATGAGGGGAGAGGCCCTCCTTATATAGATTTAGGAGGGGCTCTCAAAAGTACATCATATGTGGGATAAGTCTCTTGAAAGGAGAATGAATACAACTGGTAGAAGCACATGGCAAGGTACCCAAATACAAAGGAAGTACAATATAAAATGGAAATAGACTAGAGATGGAGTGCCTCCTGGATACAAAATGGAGATGCACTCATGTGGATACAAATGTAGATGAAGTAGGAGCAATCATGTCATCAACACCCCCTCTACAGCTCCATTTTGGAGCGGCTGAATGCTGCAGAGGTCCACCAAGCGTTGAAGCGGAACCGGAGGTAGAGCCTTCGTGAACGTCTGCCAGGTTCTCCTGAGAGGTACACTACTCCAGAGTAATCTCTTGAGATATGAGCTTCTCACGGATGAAGTGGTACTAGATATCGATGTGCTTTGTCTGAGCGTGGAACACTAGATTCTTGGTGATGGCCAAGGCTGACTGGCTGTCCGTGCGAATACATGTCGGAGTATCCTACAAAACACCAATGTCACGTAATAAATGTCGAAGCCAGATGGCCTCACATGCTGCAAACCTGGATGCTTGGTACTCGGACTTGGTGGATGATAGAGCAACTGTAGGCTGCTTCTTACTTACCCAAGAGATAGGTCCTGAGCCAAGCAAGAATATATACCCAGAAGTAGACCGTCGAGAATCAGGATCACCAGCCCAATCAGAATCTGAATATTCGGCGAGTTCGATGCCCCCTCTATACCAAAGACCATGATGTCGGGTGAGGGCAAGGTATCGAAGTAGTCTCTGAGCAGCATCCCAATGAGTCTGATGAGGCTGATGTGCAAACTGACTGAGTATACCAACTGCATAAGCAATATCTGGTCTAGTGTTGGCAAGATAGATGCTTTTCAAGGGAACAAGATTACTATATAAACAAGTGCTTGGCTCACTTGTATGTATCCTTCACCTAGTATTCAACACAAGCTTGGAGCTTGGACCTCAATAGAGGTAGTGTTTCTTCTAGCACATGGGGCAGCCATGGTCCTAACTTGAAGCATGTTGAGGAGCAGCTATGGAGTTCTTCTTAATGATTCTTCTTGGAGAAGATGAAGGGTGTGCTCACACTCTAGCTCATGGAGAGGAGGTTATCTCTTGTTCATGGCAAGAAGACTTGGTCATTAGCAGCTTGATGGTGAGGATCGACCATCTACATGGTGTATTTGAAGATTATCTTCTACAGGAAGATATTAGGTTGAAGATTGTCTTCTACAAGAAGATGTCAGGCTACTTCAAAGACATTGGATGGTGCCATCTACATGGTGTATTTGAAGATTATCTTCTACAGGAAGATATTAGTTTGAAGATTGTCTTCTACAAGAAGATGTCGGGCTACTTCAAAGACATTGGATGGTGGTTAACATAAGATTTACATCTTATGTTAAGTATTCAGGTACATATTCTCTTTATGCACACAGGTACTACTTGAAGTTTATGGAGGCCGTGGCGTTCATATCAGGAGGAGTCCTATTCGGCATAGGTACAAGAGAAACAGTACGTATATGCTTTATGCATATTTTGATGAGGTGTTTGAGAAGGTGTGTTCACATGAGTTTGAGGATTTCCTGCAGCAAACTTGTTAGCATTCTATGCTACTTTATAAGTATGTGATCTTTTCACACACGTATTTGACTTAGGGTCTTCCTTAGCCTAAGTTCAGATGAGGGTTTGTTGACTATCAGTTTCACACTGATCCTTCCTCTTTCAGTCACTCATATTCACTCTTCTATAACCTATAAGGTCACACATCTCATGTATATTCAGATTACTGCCCATACATCTGAATATGTTTGTTACATTGTACATTCACTCATTCATCTATTTCTCATCACATAGAGTGGTTGAGAGTTTTGCTCCCACATTGTACATTGAACATTGGTATATATGATACTATGAGTAAGCGATGGCTTACGTAACACCTTACACATGTTGTCTATTCTTTCTCTATCTTTATCTCATCATTTTTATGATTAAGTTGTGATATGTTCATGTTTTGTCAATATAGAAGATTGCTAGAATTAATGTTGTACATGACTGGAACTATGGAACCATGGACCTGTGACATGAGCCAAAGGGCCTACCTCACTTCCAACATTTGGTATCAGAGCACTAAGGTTTTGGTTTCATGACTTTAGATCTTTGGCATCAATGCATTAAGGGCTCATTCATATCCCATGTTCCCAGAATTCCAGATTTACAACATATGATTTGAAAGCATCTTCTAATATTTGATATTTGACATACACACTTAATCTAGATGAGTAGAGAGTTGAGAATCAGACAATTCAATCACATGTGTATTTATCAGTGTGGAGTATGAAGTTGATGATCTGTTAGCAGCCGAATATTTTTGGAAGAGTATGCAAATACTTTACAAAAGTATTATTTGAAGACCCAGACTTGATGAAGAGAAGACTACTTCAAATTCAAGGAAGAACAATGGTTTAGAGAAGATGAAGGAATCAGATCAACATCAAATCACAGGTATCAGTTTCTACTATCAGATTATCATTTGCAGGTCATATCTTAGAAGAGCAGTTATGAAGAGATTTTTAGGGTTTCAAGGAGTGCTTTTATACGCTTTCATCATTTGAAAGCTAAAGGTCACATCGAAACATGTATCCAGAGGTTTTTCTAGAGAGTTTTGAGAGATCTCTTTCATGGCAAGAAAGTTCATCTAAGAAGACAAATGTAAAGATGGGATGAGTTTTATGTTCAACCAATTTTCTGTTGCAAGTTGGTTGAATATCCAGGTACAAATGTATCTAGAGAAGGTAACTCTAGAAGGGTAATTCATCATTCAGACAAAAGATTGGTGAATTTAGTCGTTTCAGACATTGAAGCAGAGTTTTTTTTTCAGAGATATGAGGAGATGGTAAAACATGTTTCTATATTCACTTCCATTTATATACCATGTTTGTTTTATCTCTTACTCTTAGCATTAGAGGAAGAGAAAAGTTCAGTTGAAGAAGTCAAGAGTGTTTGCTACTTCAAAATGAAGAGAACAAAAGGTATGGAAGAGAAGTTTGAAGATGTCGACATTATCATCAGGTGGAAGAAAGATGCAGAAGAAGAAAGTCCATCATTTCCAAAAGAAAAATGTTGAAGACTTGCGTTGAGGTTTTATGTTTGGAAAAGGTTACCTCATACTCAGTATTTTCAGAAACTTCAGAAAATTCAGAATCTTGTTGATGTACGCGTCAGTTGAAGAATCTACTTTTTATGATTGTCTAGTTTTTTGGATACATGTTTGTATTCAAAAATGTGTTCCATCATATCCTATCACTTGATTGAAAAGTGGAGTTAGCCAAAAGAAAATCAAGGAGGTACTATCACATTTCACCCGGGTAAAATATGAAAGTTATGAAGTATCAACTTGCAGCTTTTGGAGTTCTCAAGGTGAGAAGTTTGTCCACTTATGTTTCAAGTAGGAATTGCAGATTCCTTGAAGGATTTGTTTGAAGAAAAGTTTTACAACTTTTGAGAAGCATGGACACTTGGAGACATTCAGGTAATAAATCAAACATTCAATCATGAAGGTTTGATGAGAGCAGATTCTACAGAGGAGAGATCATTGATCTTGAATAGATCTTGAAGATCTTGAGTATTTATGATTCAGTTGTCTATCCTTTGTTTGTAAAGATTCTTAACATTGGAAGAAGTAAGTCAAAGATTCAGATTCTATCAGATTTGTCTTGCAGAGAGATAGAAGAAGATACTTGTTATGTTACAGAAGGTTATGAATCCTAAAATGCTTTCAGCAAGGTTTTATTATGTTAGGATCAGCTAACCTTATTCTACAATTTGGAAAGCTGAGGAATGACATGGAAAGCTATTGGCATGTGTACAGTGCTAATAAAAAGGGTCCAGAGATTTTGTTTCAGATACAGGTATTGATCCCTGAAGATCAGGTTTATTGAAAGAAGGAAGACGTTCCACATTACATAAAGTCTGATATATTTGAAGAATTTTGGATACTAGTGTTAAGTCATCCAGGGGGGTGATGAAACATGAAGACTTATTTTCAGCCATATGTAAAAGAATGCAGATTCATACTTACAGGTATTCCTATTTCAGGTATTCCTATATTTCCTTTGTCAGGTTCTCTTTATGTTCCAGCTTTGAAAGAAGAAGGAAGAAGAAGAATGTTTGGAGAAAGTTCCTGTTAGGATGTTCCTGTTCAGGAGAAGGTTCCAGAGTTCTATTGAAGAGAAGCTTGATATTTTAGAAAGGTATATTTCAGAAGTGCGCACATATATGTTTATACCAAGTTCTGAAGGAAAGAGGTATGAAGGATTTAAAGGATGAAGACATGATGACATCATAGATTTTTTGACTCATATTTCAGTTGATTTCAATTGAGATGAGTTGACATGACTTGAGTACAGTCAGAGATGAACCAGCAGTGTTCATAATACACTAAGTTGTGAGTTGACAGTCACAGGTTCCAGGATTCAGTTCTTGATTTTGTTTAGTGTATTTACATGACACAGCAGAAGTACGTTGAGAAACCTTTTTGAAAGGTAAATGCAAATATATGGATCCTAGTGTATGTTTTCAAGTTTTTGAAGACAGGAGATAGTAGGTTCAGAGTCAGTACTAGCTACATTTGTTGTCAAGCAGTGATTGCTTGATGTGTGCACTATTGGATATCTAGTTTGCATATTTTCTCAAGTATTATGGTTCATATTTAGCAAGTTCAAGTTTCTTGAAGGAAAGTCAAATTCAGTTTTAAAGAAGACTTTTTCTGAAATGCGGGAGTACAAGCTTGAAGCTTGTGGTAATTTGCAGATTATAAAGTTTGCAGATACAATCCAGGTTGTACCATTGTGACATTGAAGGGGGGATTGTTGGAAAACAATGTCCCAATAGTCCGCATAGCTGGCAGTATACAGATAGTATAGCTATTCAGTTTACTCTTTGTACAAGTAAAGCCAGTAGGCGACGTGGCTAAGCCATGTGACTCCTAATGCGCCCACACGAGTTTGATCCCCGCTGCCAGCATCGCGTAGAAGAAAAGAAGCTTTTGTTTTTTTATAAAACAATGGACCAAAAGCGACAAACAACGAACGCGTATGTTTTTCCAAAAACTCAATGGATGGCAGAGAGATTTTCGTATGCGACCGTAGAAGTTTTTATGCTTTATTATTGCTTTTCAAGGGAACAAGATTACTATATAAACAAGTGCTTGGCTCACTTGTATGTATCCTTCACCTAGTATTCAACAGAAGCTTGGAGCTTGGACCTCAATAGAGGTAGTGTTTCTTCTAGCACATGGGGCAGCCATGGTGCTAACTTGAAGCATGTTGAGGAGCAGCTATGGAGTTCTTCTTAATGATTCTTCTTGGAGAAGATGAAGGGTGTGCTCACACTCTAGCTCATGGAGAGGAGGTTATCTCTTGTTCATGGCAAGAAGACTTGGTCATTAGCAGCTTGATGGTGAGGATCGACCATCTACATGGTGTATTTGAAGATTATCTTCTACAAGAAGATATTAGGTTGAAGATTGTCTTCTACAAGAAGATGTCAGGCTACTTCAAAGACATTGGATGGTGCCATCTACATGGTGTATTTGAAGATTATCTTCTACAGGAAGATATTAGGTTGAAGATTGTCTTCTACAAGAAGATGTCGGGCTACTTCAAAGACATTGGATGGTGGTTAACATAAGATTTACATCTTATGTTAAAAATTCAGGTACATATTCTCTTTATGCACACAGGTACTACTTGAAGTTTATGGAGGCCGTGGCGTTCATATCAGGAGGAGTCCTATTCAGCATAGGTACAAGAGAAACAGTACGTATATGCTTTATGCATAGTTTGATGAGGTGTTTGAGAAGGTGTGTTCACATGAGTTTGAGGATTTCCTGCAGCAAACTTGTTAGCATTCTATGCTACTTTATAAGTATGTGATCTTTTCACACACGTATTTGACTTAGGGTCTTCCTTAGCCTAAGTTCAGATGAGGGTTTGTTGACTATCAGTTTCACACTGATCCTTCCTCTTTCAGTCACTCATATTCACTCTTCTATAACCTATAAGGTCACACATCTCATGTATATTCAGATTACTGCCCATACATCTGAATATGTTTGTTACATTGTACATTCACTCATTCATCTATTTCTCATCACATAGAGTGGTTGAGAGTTTTGCTCCCACATTGTACATTGAACATTGGTATATATGATACTATGAGTAAGCGATGGCTTACGTAACACCTTACACATGTTGTCTATTCTTTCTCTATCTTTATCTCATCATTTTTATGATTAAGTTGTGATATGTTCATGTTTTGTAAATATAGAAGATTGTTGGAATTAATGTTGTACATGACTGGAACTATGGAACCATGGACCTGTGACATGAGCCTACGGGCCTACCTCACTTCCAACATTTGGTATCAGAGCACTAAGGTTTTGGTTTCAGAACTTTAGATCTTTGGCATCAATGCGTTAAGGGCTCATTCATATCCCATGTTCCCAGAATTCCAGATTTACAACATATGATTTGAAAGCATCTTCTAATATTTGATATTTGACATACACACTTAATCTAGATGAGTAGAGATTTGAGAATTAGACAATTCAATCACATGTGTATTTATCAGTGTGGAGTATGAAGTTGATGATCTGTTAGCAGCCGAATATTTTTGGAAGAGTATGCAAATACTTTACAAAAGTATTATTTGAAGACCCAGACTTGATGAAGAGAAGACTACTTCAAATTCAAGGAAGAACAATGGTTTAGAGAAGATGAAGGAATCAGATCAACATCAAATCACAGGTATCAGTTTCTACTATCAGATTATCATTTGCAGGTCATATCTTAGAAGAGCAGTTATGAAGAGATTTTTAGGGTTTCAAGGAGTGCTTTTATACGCTTTCATCATTTGAAAGCTAAAGGTCACATCGAAACATGTATCCAAAGGTTTTTCTAGAGAGTTTTGAGACTCATGGCAAGAAAGTTCATCTAAGAAGACAAATGTAAAGATGGGATGAGTTTTATGTTCAACCAATTTTCTGTTGCAAGTTGGTTGAATATCCAGGTACAAATGTATCTAGAGAAGGTAACTCTAGAAGGGTAATTCATCATTCAGACAAAAGATTGGTGAATTTAGTCGTTTCAGACATTTGAAGCAGAGTTTTTTTTTCAGAGATATGAGGAGATGGTAAAACATGTTTCTATATTCACTTCCATTTATATACCATGTTTGTTTTATCTCTTACTCTTAGCATTAGAGGAAGAGAAAAGTTCAGTTGAAGAAGTCAAGAGTGTTTGCTACTTCAAAATGAAGAGAACAAAAGGTATGGAAGAGAAGTTTGAAGATGTCGACATTATCATCACGTGGAAGAAAGATGCAGAAGAAGAAAGTCCATCATTTCCAAAAGAAAAATGTTGAAGACTTGCGTTGAGGTTTTATGTTTGGAAAAGGTTACCTCATACTCAATATTTTCAGAAACTTCAGAAAATTCAGAATCTTGTTGATGTACGAGTCAGTTGAAGAATCTACTTTTTATGATTGTCTAGTTTTTTGGATACATGTTTGTATTCAAAAATGTATTCCATCATATCCTATCACTTGATTGAAAAGTGGAGTTAGCCAAAAGAAAATCAAGCAGGTACTATCACATTTCACCTGGGTAAAATATGAAAGTTATGAAGTATCAACTTGCAGCTTTTGGAGTTCTCAAGGTGAGAAGTTTGTCCACTTATGTTTCAAGTAGGAATTGCAGATTCCTTGAAGGATTTGTTTGAAGAAAAGTTTTACAACTTTTGAGAAGCATGGACACTTGGAGACATTCAGGTAATAAATCAAACATTCAATCATGAAGGTTTGATGAGAGCAGATTCTACAGAGGAGAGATCATTGATCTTGAATAGATCTTGAAGATCTTGAGTAATTATGATTCAGTTGTCTATCCTTTGTTTGTAAAGATTCTTAACATTGGAAGAAGTAAGTCAAAGATTCAGATTCTATCAGATTTGTCTTGTAGAGAGATAGAAGAAGATACTTGTTATGTTACAGAAGGTTATGAATCCTAAAATGCTTTCAGCAAGGTTTTATTATGTTAGGATCAGCTAACCTTATTCTACAATTTGGAAAGCTGAGGAATGACATGGAAAGCTATTGGCATGTGTACAGTGCTAATCAAAAGGGTCCAGAGATTTTGTTTCAGATACAGGTATTGATCCCTGAAGATCAGGTTTATTGAAAGAAGGAAGACGTTCCACATTACATAAAGTCTGATATATTTGAAGAATTTTGGATACTAGTGTTAAGTCATCCAGGGGGGTGATGAAACATGAAGACTTATTTTCAGCCATATGTAAAAGAATGCAGATTCATACTTACAGGTATTCCTATTTCAGGTATTCCTATATTTCCTTTGTCAGGTTCTCTTTATGTTCCAGCTTTGAAAGAAGAAGGAAGAAGAAGAATGTTTGGAGAAAGTTCCTGTTAGGATGTTCCTGTTCAGGAGAAGGTTCCAGAGTTCTATTGAAGAGAAGCTTGATATTTCAGAAAGGTATATTTCAGAAGTGCGCACATATATGTTTCTACCAAGTTCTGAAGGAAAGAGGTATGAAGGATTTAAAGGATGAAGACATGATGACATCATAGATTTTTTGACTCATATTTCAGTTGATTTCAATTGAGATGAGTTGACATGACTTGAGTACAGTCAGAGATGAACCAGCAGTGTTCATAATACACTAAGTTGTGAGTTGACAGTCACAGGTTCTAGGATTCAGTTCCTGATTTTGTTTAGTGTATTTACATGACACAGCAGAAGTACGTTGAGAAACCTTTTTGAAAGGTAAATGCAAATATATGGATCCTAGTGTATGTTTTCAGGTTTTTGAAGACAGGAGATAGCAGGTTCAGAGTCAGTACTAGCTACATTTGTTGTCAAGCAGTGATTGCTTGATGTGTGCACTATTGGATATCTAGTTTGCATATTTTCTCAAGTATTATGGTTCATATTTAGCAAGTTCAAGTTTCTTGAAGGAAAGTCAAATTCAGTTTTAAAGAAGACTTTTTCTGAAATGCGGGAGTACAAGCTTGAAGCTTGTGGTAATTTGCAGATTATAAAGTCTGCAGATACAATCCAGGTTGTACCATTGTGACATTGAAGAGGGGATTGTTGGAAAACAATGTCCCAATAGTCCGCATAGCTGGCAGTATACAGATAGTATAGCTATTCAGTTTACACTTTGTACAAGTAAAGCCAGTAGGCGACGTGTCTAAGCCATGTGTCTCCTAATGCACCCACACGAGTTCGATCCCCGCTGCCAGCATCGCGTAGAACAAAAGAAGCTTTTGTTTTTTTATAAAACAATGGACCAAAAGCGACAAACAACGAACGCGTATGTTTTTCCAAAGACTCAATGGATGGCAGAGAGATTTTCGTATGCGACTGTAGAAGTTTTTATGCTTTATTATTGCTTTTCAAGGGAACAAGATTACTATATAAACAAGTGCTTGGCTCACTTGTATGTATCCTTCACCTAGTATTCAACACAAGCTTGGAGCTTGGACCTCAATAGAGGTAGTGTTTCTTCTAGCACATGGGGCAGCCATGGTGCTAACTTGAAGCATGTTGAGGAGCAGCTATGGAGTTCTTCTTAATGATTCTTCTTGGAGAAGATGAAGGGTGTGCTCACACTCTAGCTCATGGAGAGGAGGTTATCTCTTGTTCATGGCAAGAAGACTTGGTCATTAGCAGCTTGATGGTGAGGATCGACCATCTACATGGTGTATTTGAAGATTATCTTCTACAGGAAGATATTAGGTTGAAGATTGTCTTCTACAAGAAGATGTCAGGCTACTTCAAAGACATTGGATGGTGCCATCTACATGGTGTATTTGAAGATTATCTTCTACAGGAAGATATTAGGTTGAAGATTGTCTTCTACAAGAAGATGTCGGGCTACTTCAAAGACATTGGATGGTGGTTAACATAAGATTTACATCTTATGTTAAGTATTCAGGTACATATTCTCTTTATGCACACAGGTACTACTTGAAGTTTATGGAGGCCGTGGCGTTCATATTAGGAGGAGTCCTATTCGGCATAGGTACAAGAGAAACAGTACCTATATGCTTTATGCATATTTTGATGAGGTGTTTGAGAAGGTGTGTTCACATGAGTTTGAGGATTTCCTGCAGCAAACTTGCTAGCATTCTATGCTACTTTATAAGTATGTGATCTTTTCACACACATATTTGACTTAGGGTCTTCCTTAGCCTAAGTTCAGATGAGGGTTTGTTGACTATCAGTTTCACACTGATCCTTCCTCTTTCAGTCACTCATATTCACTCTTCTATAACCTATAAGGTCACACATCTCATGTATATTTAGATTACTGCCCATACATCTGAATATGTTTGTTACATTGTACATTCACTCATTCATCTATTTCTCATCACATAGAGTGGTTGAGAGTTTTGCTCCCACATTGTACATTGAACATTGGTATATATGATACTATGAGTAAGCGATGGCTTACGTAACACCTTACACATGTTGTCTATTCTTTCTCTATCTTTATCTCATCATTTTTATGATTAAGTTGTGATATGTTCATGTTTTGTCAATATAGAAGATTGCTAGAATTAATGTTGTACATGACTGGAACTATGGAACCATGGACCTGTGACATGAGCCTAAGGGCCTACCTCATTTCCAATAGATGCCTCCTTGGGAACGTGATCCCTTGGTTGCTTGCCTTGGGTGCAAATTTGGCAGATATCATGTACTTGCACAATCTTGGGAAATCCCTAAACCATCTGTGATACATAAATTTTGGTTAAATATGAAGTGTGCCTTTACCTCTCGTGCCAAAGCCTTGAAAGGGACTCCTTGAACAAAAAACATGATAGTTTGTACAAGCCTTTGTCTTCAATTACTTGTGTGATGATGTCTTTAGTTGTAGGGTCAATCACCTTTACATATATGTTATCAAATAACACTTGTTTGTCGTGATTGGTGATAGTCTTAACCAAGAGTAGTTTCATGCACAAATTTGGGACAAATAATACATTGGATAGAGAAGTTCACATCTAAAAATCCAAACTTATCCCATATGAAAGTTTTTGGTTGTATTGCTTATGTACTTATTCCAAATAAGTCGAGGAAAAAGCTTGATCCAAAAGTAGAAAAATGTATCTTCATTGGGTATTCCCTTGAGCAAAAGGGATATAAATGTTATAACCCACGGACATGACAGATGAAGGTAAGCAGAGATGTGATATTTGATGAAATGTCAAGCTTCTATGAAGATGACAAAGAAGGACTGAATCTTGAACCAAATGACAAAGAAAATGCTGAAAAATCAAGTGCAGAATCTCAAGTCTTAAATGGACTAGATGCATCACCAAGAAATAGTTCCAACTCAAATCCATGGAGTGGAAGATTGTGTGGAAGTTTCAGTCCAGCAAATTGATCAAATACATCCAAGAAAGGTAAAGAAAAGCTTTCTACTGGTAGTAAAACATCTACTGGTTTTGAAGACATTCATGGAGATTCAAGCGGTTCAGAAAAGAGCCTTGATGAGGAACTTGGATTGCCCTCTGTGAAGACCCTAGGAGTTATAAAGGCATGTTCAGATGATACAAGGAGAACTGACCCAGGACCAAGAAGATATAGGAGGATGTGAAATTCTGTGCAACGATTGACGTATGATAGTTATATGGCTTGTCATTGTACCTACATGACCAAGGTAATAAAAGATGTTGAACCTTCTTGTTTTGAAGATGCAATTGGAAATGCAAATTGGGAAAAAGCTATGGATGAGGGGATGGCTACACTTTATGGAAACGAAACATGGAAGCTGGTTCCATTGCCGCAAGGAAAGAAACCCATAGGTTGCAAGTGGGTTTACAAGGTAAAGCACAATGTTGATGGTAGCATTAGAAGGTACAAAGCATGATTGGTAGCAAAAGAATATGCACATACACATGGCACTGATTATGAGGAAATGTTTAGCCCTGTAGCTAAAATGTCTATTGTCAGAACACTTGTTGCATTAGCTATAGCAAAAGGATGGAATTTGCATCAGATGGATGTGAAGGATGCTTTCCTACATGGTGAGTTATCGAAAAAAGTATATATGGACCAGCCACAAGGATATGAAGATTCAAAGCACCCACAATATATTTGTGGGTTGCAAAAGGCTTTGTATGGACTTAAACAAGCCCCTCGTGCTTGACATGCAAGAATTGTTGATTATTTGACCACCATTGGATTTTCTATATGTGATGCAGATCATTCATTACATGCAAGGAAGGGTGATGATGGCATCACAATTGTAGCTATATATGTTGATGACTTGATTGTAGGAGGTGACAATGAAGCAAGCATTCAAGGTGTAAAGCAACTGCTTATGCAAGAATTTGACATGAAAGATCTTTGTGTGTTGTGCTATTTCTTGGGCATTGAGTTTATACACACAAAAATAGGTATATGGATGTCACAAAGGCAATATGCCTTGAACATGTTGCAAAAGTATGGTATGAATGATTGTAAGCCAATTTTCATGCCATTATTGTGAAGAGAGATGGTGGATGCAATCCAAAGATGAGTAGGTGCCGCTACAACCAGCTTCACACCAGCCAACTGAGACTTTAGAGTTGATTAGTAGACCCTTTGAGCTTCCTAAATCCACCAAAATATCAGCCAAGTACTTTGGAACATGTATACCAAAAGTTTAAGTCAAGACCGACAAGTTGCGAAATGACTAGCTCCCAAAACTTGCTATTTTTGGACATACACCTGCTGGAAAAAATGAACAGTGCTCTCAACCTGGAAGGAATTAGAAAAATTCCTTTTGGGCATAGCAAATAGACTTAGCAAGCTTCCTATTCCAAGTTAAAACACTTCAAATGATGGACTGAGCACTGAGAACAAGTTTCATCAAGTTCTGGAACATTCCCACAATTCTCGGGGCTCTATAGAGATAGACCAGTAAGCAGTAAAATGCAGATATCTCCAAAAGTATAAATCCAATGACCTTGAAAATTTATAGGTAGAAACTAGACAGTGAGAGCTATCCAACGCACTTTAAAACACTGAAAAAGGTTCAGTAAAACTCGAGATAGGACCTTCTGAAGTTACTGCTCTGAGTGAGTATAGCAGAGAACAAAACAGAGAGGTAGATGATAATAAATGTATAGATTCACATATGATTACAACCACATTGGCAATGAATCTTTGCACAATGGGAGTAGAATGATAGAGCTATGGAGCAAGCTCTTCAATCTCTACAAAATGACATGAAGTGGTCACGTACAAGGCTTGCTAATCGCCTCTTCCTTCTTGCTCCTTTTATAGCAATTCTTGGAGGGAGTTTTGAATTCGAATTCGAATGGCTCCACCTAAAAGTGATCCCCAAAGTTAGGAGAGATTCCCTCAGCTCAAAAATTCGTGATTTTGGTAGTTGGAGCCACGAATTTGCTTTTACATCATGGATGAGGTAAGCCATCCTTTTACTTTTTTCTTTTTCCATTTACAAGAGATAAAATGTACTCTTTTACAAGAGGTGTTCACATGACTACTCATGTGACTTACAAATGAGGATAATATCAAGCATATCAAGCATGTAGGCTTGGGCAAAATGCACCAACAGCTCCCCCTCAAGCCTAACATGCTTGGCCTCCAAATAAGTCTTCAATTGTCCTTGATTTCCTGCAAACCAATCATCAACTTGAATCTACTTAATTTCGTACCATCAAGAGCTTTCGTCAACATGTCTGCACATTGCATATCTGTAGAGACGTAGGATAGTTGAATATCCTTGCTCATTAGCTTCTCCCTTACATAATGGTAGTGGACTTCAATATGCTTGGTTCTAGCATGGTATACCGGATTAGCTGCTAGATGTAGTGAGCTTGTGTTGTCACCAAAAATGTGAGGTGTTGAAGAATGAAGTCCAAGATCTGTGTACAAAGATTTTAACCACATGATTTCTTGAGTTGCATTAGCCAAACCTCTATATTCAGCTTCAGTAGAAGATAATGCCACGGTTGGTTGCTTCTTCGATGACCAAGAAATGATTTTTGAACCTGCAAATGATATATACCCTGATGTGCTTCTTCTATCATCTTTAGATCCGGCCCAATCTGCATCTGAGTAGACCTTTAGCTCAATATCTGAAGTATATGAATAGAACAAACCTTCATTCATGGTCCCCTTTAGGTACTTGAGGACTCGCTTGGCCGCTTCCATATGTGGTCTTCTCGGCTTATGCATAAACTGACTCAATATGCTAACACTATAGCATATATCCACCCTTGTGAGTGTTGCATAGTTCAAACTTCCAACCAAGCTTTGATAGCTTGTGATGTCTTCAATTGGCTCTCCTTCATAAGCACTAAGCTTATGATTTTGCTCCATAGGTGTACCTGCACACTTTGTATTTTCCATCTTGAACTTGACGAGCATGTCATGGACATACTTCCTTTGTGTGATGTATATACCTGAATCTGTGTAGATCAACTCCAATCCAAGAAAATAAGTGAGTGGTCCGAGGTCACTTATCTTGAACTCCTCCTTCATTTGACTCTTTACCTGTTTGATTCCTTCAAGATCATTGCCTGTGATAATAATATCATCAACATACACACATAAATAGATCACTTCAGATCCATTCCTCTTTATGAACAAAGAGGTATCCGCCTTGCTAGCTTTGAATCCTTGGTCCTGCAAATAAGTAACCAATCTGAAATTCCAAGCTCTTGGAGCTTGCTTCAATCCATACAAAGCTTTCTTTAGTTTGCATACATAGTTAGGATGATGTGCATCCTCATATCCAGGAGGTTGTGCCATATACACTTCCTCAGAAATCCATCCATTCAAGAAAGCATTCTTTACATCAAGTTGATAAAGATTCCAATTTCTAGATGCAGCAAGACTAATGAGAACCCTAATTGTAGGCATTTTTGCAACAGGAGAGAAAGTCTCCTCATAATCAATACCATGGGTTTGAGCAAACCCTTTAGCAACTAACCTTGCTTTGTGTCTATTTATACTTCCATCTGGATTCCTCTTGATTTTGTATATCCATCGAGATCCGATTATCTTCATAGATGGCTTGTTAGGTACAAGCTCCCAAGTGTCATTCTCCTTCAAGGCTTCCATTTCTTCATCCATTGCATCTCTCCAAGCTTTCTTGCTTTGTGCTTCTTCGAATGTGGTAGGTTCTTCATTGGTTGAATCCTTTGCAATGTAGATTGAGTGCTTGGTGACCAAAGAAGTATCATAACCAAACCTCTCTGGTTTCTTCTTCTCCCTCGAAGACCTTCTAAGTGGTTGATGTGAGCTCTCGGGTCCATATGTAGCATCCTGCATCTTTGCTTTACCTTTGTTCTTCCATAGCTTTAGTCTTTCCAAGTCTTCTAGGTCAATCTCCGAATCACTTTCTTCAATCTGCTTTGGCTCCTTTGGTTGAAGTGATGGAAAATCTTCATCCAAGTCATATGGCAGCTTCACTTTCCTGTCATCATCAAACCATGATTTGTTTTCATCAAAAATTACATCTCTACTCACAGAAAATCCTTTATTGGTTGGATTGTACAATCTATATCCTTTTTGGTTTTGATCATAACCAATGAATACACACTTCTCTGCCTTGGGATCCAATTTCCCTCTTACTTGAGAAGGAATGTGAGCATAGGCTAAGCATCCAAAGATTTTACAATGCTCTAGACTAGGTCTTCTTCCATTCCACACTTCATATGGAGTGGTTCCATCTAGTGACTTAGATGGAAGTCTATTTATGAGATATGTGGCTGTCGACACAGCCTCTGCCCATAGGTAGTTCGGCAATCCCTTTTCATTGAGCATGGACCTTGCAGCTTCGACAATAGCTCTGTTCCTCCTCTCTGCTACACCATTGAGTTCGGGTGTATACCTTGTAGTGACTTCCCTTTTAATGCCTCTTTCATGCAAGAAGGCATCAAATTCAAAAGAGAAGTATTCTCCTCCACCATCTGATCTGAGTCGTTTCAAAGTCCTACCTGTTTGGTTTTCAACAAGAGCAATATACTTCTTAAAGCAATTAAACACTTCATCCTTGTGCTTCATGAAAAACAGAATGGTCCACCTGCTACAATCATCTATGAAAGACACATAATATCTTGAGCCTGATATAGATGGCTCCTTACTTGGACCCCACACATCCGTGTGCACTAGATCCAAAGGATTTTGATACATATATCCTTTCTTATTGAAAGGTTGTCTATGAGCCTTGCCGAGTTGACAAGCTTCACACTTATAAATCATGTGTTGCCTTGTGATATTAGGCAAACCAAGTACACTTTGGTCCCTGCAAATCTGTTTGAGTGTCCTCTCACCAATGTGAGCAAGCCTTTTGTGCCATATCTCCAACTCTGTTAGAGTTTGAGATCCATAGCTAAACAAAGCTATGTTCTTTGTATCTTCCACTTCAAAAGTGAAAAGCCTTCCTGTCTTTTCTCCTTTGGCAATCCTTCGAAAGCCTTGCCTTGGGTCTTCAACATATGCTCCAAATCGATTGAATCTAACCTGCAATCCTTTTTCAACAATCTGTCCAACACTTATTAAATTTTTGGTAATTGTAGGGACATACAAGACTTTGCTTAAGAGGTTCATATTCCCATCTGATGTCTTCACATTACCTATCTTCTCCACTGAGTGCTTTGTGTCATCTCCTGTCTGCACTTCATGCTTGTTATGAGGATCTTCCAAATCAGAAAGTAAAGCCACATTTCCTGCTACATGGTTCGAGCATCCCGAATCAATGTAAAATATGTGATCATCATCCTTACCCTTCTTCGTTGATAGATTCATAATCAATAATGAATCTTCTTGACTTTGGTCCTCTGCATAGTTATTGTAATCTCTTCTTCCTCTATGGCCACTTTGATAGTTGTTGTTGTTGTTGTTGTTGTAATTGTTGTTGTAGTAGTTGTTGTTGTAGCCTCCATTGTACCTGCCTCTATTTGATCCATAGCCACCTCTATTGAATCCTCTTCCTCTTGAGTTCCTCGGGTTCCTGAAACATTCTTCAGTAGTATGGTTAGATAAGCCACATATGTTGCAAGGTTGAGATGATTGGAATCTCCCCCTGCCTTGCTTTCCACTTCTGCCTCTTCCTCTAGCTCTTCCTCTACCTGCAAAGTTTGCTTGGAAAGAGCTTCCTTCATCTTCATTCTTTCTATTCTTTGACCTTAGCTTTATCAGAATATAAGGCAGAAGTTTGATTACCTCTTGAGGACTCACCACCTTTGCTAATCTTTGCTTCATGAGTGAAGAGTTGGCCCATGAGTGTGTTGAGGTCGGGTACATGCATATCCATGTATAAATCCATGGCTGTTGTGAATGACTCCCACTTGTCGTCTGCTTTGATTCCATTCATGATTTGTCTTATGATTTGCTCCTCTTCAATTACCTCTCCAATGCTTCCAAGTTGGTCGGAAATCTCCTTCATCTTTGTGACATAATCAGTCACATTTTGCTTCGGGCTTTTCTTCATTGTTGTGAACTCCATCCACAATTGGTTCTTCCTTGCTCGAGTGTTGGAAGAGAAGAAAGAAGCAAGTGCATTCCAGGTTTCTCTTGATGTCTTGCATCCCTTGACATGAGGTAAAAGAAAATCAGAGATTGAGTTTAGAATATAGGACCTTGCAAGTGCATCCTTCGAACACCAATTCGAAAGTCCTTCCACTTCTTCATGTGATGGTTGCCCTTTGTTCCTCATGGTTGGCATTGCTTCATCTCCGGATATGAATCCATATAGATTCCTCCCTTGAAGGTAAGCCTCCATCCTTAGAGACCATGCCGGATAGTTGTTTCGATCCAATTTGTCAATTGTTGATGGAAATCCATCTCCCATGTTGCTTGACTATGCTCTGATACCACTGTGAAGAGAGATGGTGGATGCAATCCAAAGATGAGTAGGTGCCGCTACAACCAGCTTCACACCAGCCAACTGAGACTTCAGAGTTGATTAGTAGACCCTTTGAGCTTCCTAAATCCACCAAAATATCAGCCAAGTACTTTGGAACATGTATCCCAAAAGTTTAAGTCAAGACCGACAAGTTGCGAAATGACTAGCCCAAAACTTGCTATTTTTGGACATACACCTGCTGGAAAAAATGAACAGTGCTCTCAACCTGGAAGGAATTAGAAAAATTCCTTTTGGGCATAGCAAATAGACTTAGCAAGCTTCCTATTCCAAGTTAAAACACTTCAAATGATGGACTGAGCACTGAGAACAAGTTTCATCAAGTTCTGGAACATTCCCACAATTCTCGGGGCTCTGCAGAGATAGACCAGTAAGCAGTAAAATGCAGATATCTCCAAAAGTATAAATCCAATGACCTTGAAAATTTATAGGTAGAAACTAGACAGTGAGAGCTATCCAACGCACTTTAAAACACTGAAAAAGGTTCAGTAAAACTCGAGATAGGACCTTCTGAAGTTACTGCTCTGAGTGAGTATAGCAGAGAACAAAACAGAGAGGTAGATGATAATAAATGTATAGATTCACATATGATTACAACCACATTGGCAATGAATCTTTGCACAATGGGAGTAGAATGATAGAGCTATGGAGTAAGCTCTTCAATCTCTACAAAATGACATGAAGTGGTCACGTACAAGGCTTGCTAATCGCCTCTTCCTTCTTGCTCCTTTTATAGCAATTCTTGGAGGGAGTTTTGAATTCGAATTCGAATGGCTCCACCTAAAAGTGATCCCCAAAGTTAGGAGAGATTCCCTCAGCTCAAAAATTCGTGATTTTGGTAGTTGGAGCCACGAATTTGCTTTTACATCATGGATGAGGTAAGCCATCCTTTTACTTTTTTCTTTTTCCATTTACAAGAGATAAAATGTACTCTTTTACAAGAGGTGTTCGCATGACTACTCATGTGACTTACAAATGAGGATAATATCAAGCATATCAAGCATGTAGGCTTGGGCAAAATGCACCAACAGCTCCCCCTCAAGCCTAACATGCTTGGCCTCCAAATAAGTCTTCAATTGTCCTTGATTTCCTGCAAACCAATCATCAACTTGAATCTACTTAATTTCGTACCATCAAGAGCTTTCGTCAACATGTCTACACATTGCATATCTGTAGAGACGTAGGATAGTTGAATATCCTTGCTCATTAGCTTCTCCCTTACATAATGGTAGTGGACTTCAATATGCTTGGTTCTAGCATGGTATACCGGATTAGCTGCTAGATGTAGTGAGCTTGTGTTGTCACCAAAAATATGAGGTGTTGAAGAATGAAGTCCAAGATCTGTGTACAAAGATTTTAACCACATGATTTCTTGAGTTGCATTAGCCAAACCTCTATATTCAGCTTCAGTAGAAGATAATGCCACGGTTGGTTGCTTCTTCGATGACCAAGAAATGATTTTTGAACCTGCAAATGATATATACCCTGATGTGCTTCTTCTATCATCTTTAGATCCGGCCCAATCTGCATCTGAGTAGACCTTTAGCTCAATATCTGAAGTATATGAATAGAACAAACCTTCATTCATGGTCCCCTTTAGGTACTTGAGGACTCGCTTGGCCGCTTCCATATGTGGTCTTCTCGGCTTATGCATAAACTGACTCAATATGCTAACACTATAGCATATATCCACCCTTGTGAGTGTTGCATAGTTCAAACTTCCAACCAAGCTTTGATAGCTTGTGATGTCTTCAATTGGCTCTCCTTCATAAGCACTAAGCTTATGATTTTGCTCCATAGGTGTACCTGCACACTTTGTATTTTCCATCTTGAACTTGACGAGCATGTCATGGACATACTTCCTTTGTGTGATGTATATACCTGAATCTGTGTAGATCAACTCCAATCCAAGAAAATAAGTGAGTGGTCCGAGGTCACTTATCTTGAACTCCTCCTTCATTTGACTCTTTACCTGTTTGATTCCTTCAAGATCATTGCCTGTGATAATAATATCATCAACATACACACATAAATAGATCACTTCAGATCCATTCCTCTTTATGAACAAAGAGGTATCCGCCTTGCTAGCTTTGAATCCTTGGTCCTGCAAATAAGTAACCAATCTGAAATTCCAAGCTCTTGGAGCTTGCTTCAATCCATACAAAGCTTTCTTTAGTTTGCATACATAGTTAGGATGATGTGCATCCTCATATCCAGGAGGTTGTGCCATATACACTTCCTCAGAAATCCATCCATTCAAGAAAGCATTCTTTACATCAAGTTGATAAAGATTCCAATTTCTAGATGCAGCAAGACTAATGAGAACCCTAATTGTAGGCATTTTTGCAACAGGAGAGAAAGTCTCCTCATAATCAATACCATGGGTTTGAGCAAACCCTTTAGCAACTAACCTTGCTTTGTGTCTATTTATACTTCCATCTGGATTCCTCTTGATTTTGTATATCCATCGAGATCCGATTATCTTCATAGATGGCTTGTTAGGTACAAGCTCCCAAGTGTCATTCTCCTTCAAGGCTTCCATTTCTTCATCCATTGCATCTCTCCAAGCTTTCTTGCTTTGTGCTTCTTCGAATGTGGTAGGTTCTTCATTGGTTGAATCCTTTGCAATGTAGATTGAGTGCTTGGTGACCAAAGAAGTATCATAACCAAACCTCTCTGGTTTCTTCTTCTCCCTCGAAGACCTTCTAAGTGGTTGATGTGAGCTCTCGGGTCCATATGTAGCATCCTGCATCTTTGCTTTACCTTTGTTCTTCCATAGCTTTAGTCTTTCCAAGTCTTCTAGGTCAATCTCCGAATCACTTTCTTCAATCTGCTTTGGCTCCTTTGGTTGAAGTGATGGAAAATCTTCATCCAAGTCATATGGCAGCTTCACTTTCCTGTCATCATCAAACCATGATTTGTTTTCATCAAAAATTACATCTCTACTCACAGAAAATCCTTTATTGGTTGGATTGTACAATCTATATCCTTTTTGGTTTTGATCATAACCAATGAATACACACTTCTCTGCCTTGGGATCCAATTTCCCTCTTACTTGAGAAGGAATGTGAGCATAGGCTAAGCATCCAAAGATTTACAATGCTCTAGACTAGGTCTTCTTCCATTCCACACTTCATATGGAGTGGTTCCATCTAGTGACTTAGATGGAAGTCTATTTATGAGATATGTGGCTGTCGACACAGCCTCTGCCCATAGGTAGTTCGGCAATCCCTTTTCATTGAGCATGGACCTTGCAGCTTCGACAATAGCTCTGTTCCTCCTCTCTGCTACACCATTGAGTTCGGGTGTATACCTTGTAGTGACTTCCCTTTTAATGCCTCTTTCATGCAAGAAGGCATCAAATTCAAAAGAGAAGTATTCTCCTCCACCATCTGATCTGAGTCGTTTCAAAGTCCTACCTGTTTGGTTTTCAACAAGAGCAATATACTTCTTAAAGCAATTAAACACTTCATCCTTGTGCTTCATGAAAAACAGAATGGTCCACCTGCTACAATCATCTATGAAAGACACATAATATCTTGAGCCTGATATAGATGGCTCCTTACTTGGACCCCACACATCCGTGTGCACTAGATCCAAAGGATTTTGATACATATATCCTTTCTTATTGAAAGGTTGTCTATGAGCCTTGCCGAGTTGACAAGCTTCACACTTATAAATCATGTGTTGCCTTGTGATATTAGGCAAACCAAGTACACTTTGGTCCCTGCAAATCTGTTTGAGTGTCCTCTCACCAATGTGAGCAAGCCTTTTGTGCCATATCTCCAACTCTGTTAGAGTTTGAGATCCATAGCTAAACAAAGCTATGTTCTTTGTATCTTCCACTTCAAAAGTGAAAAGCCTTCCTGTCTTTTCTCCTTTGGCAATCCTTCGAAAGCCTTGCCTTGGGTCTTCAACATATGCTCCAAATCGATTGAATCTAACCTGCAATCCTTTTTCAACAATCTGTCCAACACTTATTAAATTTTTGGTAATTGTAGGGACATACAAGACTTTGCTTAAGAGGTTCATATTCCCATCTGATGTCTTCACATTACCTATCTTCTCCACTGAGTGCTTTGTGTCATCTCCTGTCTGCACTTCATGCTTGTTATGAGGATCTTCCAAATCAGAAAGTAAAGCCACATTTCCTGCTACATGGTTCGAGCATCCCGAATCAATGTAAAATATGTGATCATCATCCTTACCCTTCTTCGTTGATAGATTCATAATCAATAATGAATCTTCTTGACTTTGGTCCTCTGCATAGTTATTGTAATCTCTTCTTCCTCTATGGCCACTTTGATAGTTGTTGTTGTTGTTGTTGTTGTAATTGTTGTTGTAGTAGTTGTTGTTGTAGCCTCCATTGTACCTGCCTCTATTTGATCCATAGCCACCTCTATTGAATCCTCTTCCTCTTGAGTTCCTCGGGTTCCTGAAACATTCTTCAGTAGTATGGTTAGATAAGCCACATATGTTGCAAGGTTGAGATGATTGGAATCTCCCCCTGCCTTGCTTTCCACTTCTGCCTCTTCCTCTAGCTCTTCCTCTACCTGCAAAGTTTGCTTGGAAAGAGCTTCCTTCATCTTCATTCTTTCTATTCTTTGACTTGTCCTTGACCTTAGCTTTATCAGAATATAAGGCAGAAGTTTGATTACCTCTTGAGGACTCACCACCTTTGCTAATCTTTGCTTCATGAGTGAAGAGTTGGCCCATGAGTGTGTTGAGGTCGGGTACATGCATATCCATGTATAAATCCATGGCTGTTGTGAATGACTCCCACTTGTCGTCTGCTTTGATTCCATTCATGATTTGTCTTATGATTTGCTCCTCTTCAATTACCTCTCCAATGCTTCCAAGTTGGTCGGAAATCTCCTTCATCTTTGTGACATAATCAGTCACATTTTGCTTCGGGCTTTTCTTCATTGTTGTGAACTCCATCCACAATTGGTTCTTCCTTGCTCGAGTGTTGGAAGAGAAGAAAGAAGCAAGTGCATTCCAGGTTTCTCTTGATGTCTTGCATCCCTTGACATGAGGTAAAAGAAAATCAGAGATTGAGTTTAGAATATAGGACCTTGCAAGTGCATCCTTCGAACACCAATTCGAAAGTCCTTCCACTTCTTCATGTGATGGTTGCCCTTTGTTCCTCATGGTTGGCATTGCTTCATCTCCGGATATGAATCCATATAGATTCCTCCCTTGAAGGTAAGCCTCCATCCTTAGAGACCATGCCGGATAGTTGTTTCGATCCAATTTGTCAATTGTTGATGGAAATCCATCTCCCATGTTGCTTGACTATGCTCTGATACCACTGTGAAGAGAGATGGTGGATGCAATCCAAAGATGAGTAGGTGCCGCTACAACCAGCTTCACACCAGCCAACTGAGACTTCAGAGTTGATTAGTAGACCCTTTGAGCTTCCTAAATCCACCAAAATATCAGCCAAGTACTTTGGAACATGTATCCCAAAAGTTTAAGTCAAGACCGACAAGTTGCGAAATGACTAGCTCCCAAAACTTGCTATTTTTGGACATACACCTGCTGGAAAAAATGAACAGTGCTCTCAACCTAGAAGGAATTAGAAAAATTCCTTTTGGGCATAGCAAATAGACTTAGCAAGCTTCCTATTCCAAGTTAAAACACTTCAAATGATGGACTGAGCACTGAGAACAAGTTTCATCAAGTTCTGGAACATTCCCAC
>CM035412.1:48224774-48239774 GCA_020310875.1 Ceratopteris richardii | reverse complement strand
GAAGTCCGTTCTTTGAGCTTTATAATTTGAGGTTAACATTGTTGGGACTAGAAAAGCCAGAGGGCATAGAATTTTGGGCAAAGGAGAAAGGACCAAAAAAGTGTATATATCAAAGTGTTTGATCATCCATTGTGAATTGGTCTAAAATTGGCTTTTTACAGGTCTAGCAAGGGCAATCAACAGCAATCAAAGCAAGGCAGTGAAGAACGCAGGGCTTGGGAAGCGCGGCTTCTTGGGCATCAGAGCACTCAAAGGAGCTGACTTGAGGTTGGAAGATTACTCAACCCCCTCACTCAATTATTACCGTAGGCTAAACGTTTAAGCATTGTGGATTAACGACGATAGGAACGCATCAAGTTCAAGTGACTTAATTGTTCAAGTCCAAGACTAAAGTAAAAGTGTGCGATACGAAAACCTAAAGGAAAGAACTTAAGTCTGACGGAACGAGAACTCAAAAGTACCACCGAAAGTCGATTTCTTGACGTATACATTGAGACAAGACAAGAACTTAAAGACATTTAAAAAGAAACAAGCAATAAAGAACAAAGAACCATTGAGGATCAGAGAGTGCCGCTAAGTAAATTCATGAACCTTAGATCGGGCAAGCATATAGGTAAGTCAGACCGACGAAGCCTTAGATCATCAGAAGCAAGTGTAGGAACAACTGCACGTTCATGGGCTCAACAACTGAATAGTTATCCTTACGAGTTGAGCTCAGATACGAGTGAATCGGAAATGGCTTTTAGCACGGAAATAACAGAAGAAGGATTAAACATAGCTTATTTGGAAAGACCCGAGGGACCCTATAGGACTCAATTAGAATTTCTCTGAACCAACCGCTTAGGTGCTCGCATCTATGAGGATGGTTTGCGAAGACAAGTGGTGCAAATGCACAACCCTGATCAACCCATTGGATTGGAACATCCAACGGTGAAATTCGAGAGAGACGCATACATAGATAAAGAAGGAACGATGTACATCATAAGTACTCAACCAAATAATACCAGTGAGTTTGGTGTAATTCAGTTAGAGACGGAAGCTAAAGCCCAAGGAAAATAACCATTAGAAGAACCTAGAACACCTAGAGGGAAATATGTACTAACAAGAGTACTAATTCCAGAGTGGATACCTCAGGATAACAGAAGCATAGAATTATTCATAAACAAGGAAACTGATGAAGCATTTTGGAGATACAGAGTGGAACAACCTAGTGAGGTAGGCTCCATCATGATATATGAATTCAAGGACCCAGATACACCTGGAAAGGTGGTATACCTGGATGGAATGTCAGAAAGAGTATTTGTAGTACGATCCCATGCGAGACATACCTATACATGGAGAGGTGATTTAGTATTCCCTCCATCTCGAGCAAATGTAAACATGAGCCATCAAGGTGCCGGAACATCCTCAGCCCACGGTGTTCAAAGAGAGAAGAACAAAGAAAGACCAGAAGTAAGTTTCACTCATCCCTTAGGGAGAGATAGAACAACCACAGACACAGATAGAGTGGAAAGACAAAGAGAGCCTAGAATACCAGGTGGTAGAGATGATTTTCCTCTACCTAGACCACGTGAACACGCAAGAATACTGAGACCCACTTAGTTAGTAAAGTCCATGAAGAACTACTTCGATGGGACAGGAGATCCCTATGACCATGTTGCAGAATTTAAGCAAGTGCTAAGGGCAGAACAAGTAGAAGACATGTTCACACAATACAATGCTTTTGGACTAACGTTAAAGAACACGGCTTTAACTTGGTTCCAACCATTGCAACAAAGACAATTTAGGGATATCGATCACTTCTTAGAGTCATTCATCACCGAATTCTCTAAAAGTGGGATCAGACATGATACGTCTTCGTTGATTCATAGTTTTAAATAGACCCCTCAGGAAACAGTTAGACTGGAAGGACCTAGGTTTAGACAATATGTTGAAAGATGCCCTATGCAAGAGCTACCCTCACAGGCCAAGAAAGTATCATTGTTTTTAGTGGCCTGTTGAGCTCTAAACTATGCTCCTATGTGTACTTGAAGGAACCCAGAACGCTAGAGCAATGTGTGAGAATTTGTATAGACATTGAGGACAACCTTGGAGACGACGTGGAACTCTCAAAGGTCTATAAGGACTCAGATTGTTCATCTCTAGCGTCCTCAAAATTGTTTAGCTCGATAGAAGACTTAGTAGAAAAAGTGGCCCAGAAACTAGGAGTTTCTAGCAAACAGATGCCAAGGTTAACAACAAACAAGCATTGTTACACCTGTGGTGGTTATCATATGGCAAATGTGTGTCCCAATGTAACACAAACACAAGCCAACCCTAGTGGCCAATACTGTACAATTGAGAGATGATATACGAATCATACGACTGAAGATTGCCCATACAACAAACAAGCAGTGAGACAAAACTACCAGCAAGCATACCCACAACAAGGGAGGTATCAGGGCCAGTACAGTACTCAGCCTCAGTACTATAGGCCTCCTCAAAACTACCCTTATCAGGCTCAACAGAGACCTCAACCTGTTTTAGCTCAGCAGCCACCCCCACCAGCGAATGTCATCTCAGTTAAATACGCTGCTGCAGAAGAAAACCTCAATAGGGCTTTAGTTCCCTCTTCACCCTTAATTACTGAAAGTGACCCTAACTCAAACAGTTTTGACTCGACTCATGTAGATATTCCACCCGCATATTATTCAGAGTCACCAAAACATGCGGAAACATATCAATACGATAGTCCACCATTGGAACCTAGTTGGGAGCCCGACTATGCTAATGTGATGTATACTAACCCTAATCCACGGCCCCAATTGAGACAACAAAGACCACAGGGGCCTAGAGGACCATGCTTTAGGTGCCAAGGAGACCATTTCATAAAGGATTGTCCACATCCTCCGATAGCAGGACAGTCACAATACTATAACATACAAGGTTTTTGTGCCGACTATGGTAAAGAGCATATCATCAAAGATTGTCCTAAGAACCCTATGAATGCTTCAAAAGTGACACCGATCAACGTAATAGGTATTGTGCACAACGTAGATGGATCCAACCCTACATACGCGCCTATCCAAGCTATAACAAGAGCCCAGGCACTCTTACAGAATCAACAGCCTAATCCTGAGAAAATAGCCGGAACTAGTGAAGTTGGAGAGTCTAGCAATAAAAAGACGAAATCTTGGAAAGACTCCAGAGAAAGAATTAAGAGAAAATGGAGTAAAAAAATAAATGAATTGGAAGGAAGTTTAAAGGAATCGAGAGCCAAGATCCTAGAATTGACTTCTCAAGAATCTAACCAGGAGAATCTAGCTCAGAGGCCAGGATCAATTTTAGCGGAACCCATACTAGAAAACCTAGACATGATGTTCCGTGCATATCAAGAGAGATTAAAGGAAGGTCCTCAAGTAGCGGAAATGAGTAAGAACTACCCTCGAGCAGACTTAGAAATTGAGAGAACTAAACTTTGTATGAAGATGGTAGAATTAGCACAAGCAATGTTCGAAGCCTCACGTTATCTTAATTGGAACATGGCAAAACCTGAATTACACTTTCAAGGATTAATGGACAGGCTTGAATACTTGATTGATAGCAAGGAGAAAAAGAATCAGCATAGGAACCCGCATGATTTTGAGGATCAAGAAAAGAATGCACCATCCCTGTCTCAAGTACCAAATACAAAAGATGGAGACAATTTGTCTTCCATACATAGGTACTCACATGAGTTTCTAAGAGAAATCCAAGAAGAGAAGTGGAGAAAAGAACAAGGAGCCCATCCTCCTATTCAAGAAATAGATGACTTGCAAGAGAAATTTCCCCAAGACATCCCCTCTATTTATGATGATGTAGAGGAAGAGCAATTGAGTGAACACATAGGTTTTGAATCCAATTCTTTGCAAGAATTACCTCAGTTCATAGGACCTTGGGAAGCCAAGTCTATTAGCATGAGAGCACCTACGTGTTAGTATATGATCAATGTCTACCCCTCATGATTGTATGCACATTTTGTAAGGCCCCCTTTATGAGGAGAAGCCAAGCGTGCATTACCCAATTGATGGGAATCCCAACTTGAATGTTGGATGAAGGTCATATTGGACCATGTAAGATATTATAAGGAAAGGGAGTTACCAGGGTCCCCAATTGTGGGGTCCGGGGCAGCGGTGAGCAGCCCCGGCTGGGGGGTCCAAGGGGGCCAGCGGGCCCCCTGGCTGGGGGGTCCCAGGGGGCCAGCGGGCCCCCTGGTGGGGGTCCGGGGGCAGCGCCCCCGGCGCGACGGTAAAGGGAATATTCCATGGAATATTCCCTGTCGGAGTCAGAAATCATTTATATTTGTTAGGTCGGTTCAACCAGTCAAAGACGTGTATGGCAATTACGCGGGCGGTGGCCGCCCACGCTCTACCGCCCATGTATTGCCGTCCATGGCAGGCCACCCATGATCCTATATATACATGACTTCTGTACTACCTAAGACACTGAGTTGAGCCAGCATACCTCTACCTTGTATCTCCCTATCTAGAGTTGTCTAGATCACCATTTAAGCTCTACCTTGAGAGCGCACGGGTGGACAACGCCATCATCTTTGTACTTGCTGCTAGTAGAAAATTGTTGAGATTCTCCTATATCTGTTATCTTCTCTGCTATTGCTCCTGTGTTATATTGCGTAACTATTGTCTTACATGGTATCAGAGCTGTAAGGTTCGAATAGCTTGAGAAGTATCATTATTTTAGCCTACTAGCAGACTAGAATATCAATAGATTATTCGAGTGATTACATGATGGCTTCATCGTCGAACAGTAGTCTTGGTGCTTTAGCTAATGTTAATGCTGCACCTATTCGAATTCGTCCACCTGCATTCACTGAAGGGAAGCTGGATGGAACCAACTATACACTCTGGAAGTTCAAAATTTCTGCAATTTTGGACTCCTATGAATTACTTGACACTGTCATGGGACCGATGGGATTGGATCCAGAGCCTATACCAGTTGAAGATCCAGCAAATTCAAGATTGATGATTCAGCCAGATCCAGATCTTCTACGAGCTTGGAAGAGGCGGAATGCTGATGCATTATGTGCGATTGTCACTAGTGTAAGTGATTCTGTGCTTACTTTAGTTCAACATACTACTAAAGCACATGAGGCTTGGGGCATATTGGCTCGACAATATGAGACCAAGAACCACACTAGGATACAGAATTTAGAAAATCAGTTGGCAAATGAAAAGCATTCTGATTCTGAAAAGGCTGAAGATTTTATCAAACGGATAAAGCATCTTCAAGATCAATTGGCTGCAGTTGGTGTTGTTATAACACCAGAAGAGCTGGCTCGAAGATCTATACGTGTTCTTCCAGCAAAGTATGATGGATTAGTAACAGCCCTTAACACTCAGGTAAGGCCAACTCCTCTTACATTTGAAGAGTTTTGTGCCATGCTTTTAGAAGAAGAGATGCGGCTGAAGAATCGGCAAAGTACAACTGATGCTGCATTCTCAGCAAATGCAAAAGGTAAAGGCTCTTCAGAGGGATCAAAGAAGAAGCCAAAGAAGAAAAAGTTCACAGGAAGTTGCTTCTATTGTGAAAAGAAAGGCCATGCCATCAAGGATTGCAGAAAGAAGCAAGCTGATGAACGGAATGGGACTGTAAAATCATCATGGAAGAACAAAGAGTCTGCAAACAACACAGAGCTGGAACTTTGGGTAGCTATTGAAGAGGTATGTTCATCTGCTCAAGCTCGTGTTGATGAGCCATGGATTTTAGATAGTGGAGCTTCTCGCCATATGACTAGTAAAAAGGATTGGTATAGTTCCCTAGTGCCTCTGCGGGAATCCATCAATGTAGTGGTGGGAAATGACTCCAAGTGTCCAGCTGAAGGAACTGGAACCATCTCTTTTATCACTTCTCCAGGTGGTGAGAAAAAGTTATCCGATGTTCTCTATGTACCTACACTCAAAAGAAATTTGTTGTCAGTTTCTGCAATAACAGATCGTGGACTTGAAGTTCACTTCAATAAGAGTGGTGCGGAAATCATGGATTCATCAGGTAATGTTGTAGGTAAAGGCATTCGACGGGATAACTTGTATGAGTTAAGTGCTTTAACTGCTACAGAAGATAAAGATGTAAGCAGGTTATGGCATCAACGATTTGGGCATCTCGGATTTGCAGTTTTGAAGGAGATGCAACGAACAGGGATGGTTGCTCATATGCCTGCATTTTCAGAGTTGCAGGAACCTTGTGAAGCTTGTATGATGGGCAAGCAACATCGAAAGGCATTTCCAAGAGAGACCAGTAATCGATCTCAAGCTCCTCTAGAGTTGGTACATGCTGATCTCTGTGGTAAAATGTCTACACCTGCTTTAGGAGGATCTTTCTACTTCTTGCTGTTAGTCGACGATTATAGTAGAAAGATGTGGGTTTATTTCATTCGAGAGAAGGCTGATGCTTTTGAAAAATTTAAAACGTGGCATAAGTATGTAGAAAATGAATCAGGAAGGAAACTAAAGAAATTTAGAACAGATAGAGGAGGTGAATTCTTGTCAACAGAATTCAACAATTACTGTAAGGAGCATGGTGTGAAAAGGCAACTTACCACAGCTCATACACCCCAACAAAATGGCGTTGTTGAGCGCAGGAACAGGACAGTAGTTGAAATGGCTCGTTGTATGTTGAAGGCTCAAGACATGCCTGATTCATTCTGGGCAGAAGCAGTCAATACAGCAGTCTACATCCTCAATCGAAGCTACACAAAAGCACTGAAGGGGATGACTCCTCAAGAAGCATATTCTGGTAAAAAGCCTTCAGTTTTGCATTTCAGAATTTTTGGTTGTTTCTGTTATGCACATATTCCTGATTCAACAAGATCAAAGTTGGATTCAAAAAGCAAAAAGTGTGTCTTCCTAGGATATAGTGAAGAGTCTAAAGCATACAGGTTATGGGATCCTGAGGCAAGGAAGATTTTTGTCAGCCGAGATGTGGTGTTTGATGAACGACCACACTTAGTAGAAGATAAAGGTAAATCTACTATCTCATCAAGCGGAGAAATATCTCACCTTGTGCCTATCAAAAGACAGGTTAAAGTTGAGGAGGAGGAAACATCTGATGGAGAAATTTCCTCAATAAAAAGCCAACCAGTTGTAGCTGCACTGCGTAAGCCACTACCGAAGTGGGCACAACAGCTCTTTGATGATCACAATCCACATGTAGATGTACCAGAATCATCATCAGATGGATTACGAAGATCAAAGAGAATAGAGGAGCAAAGAAGAGCCTCAGAACACATTGTTAACATGGCTCTAATGGCAGATATCATGGGTTCGATAAAGGAACCTACCACCATTGAAGAAGCCATTGATGATCCAGATTGGAGAGCGGCAATGCAGTCTGAGTATGATAGTATACTCAAAAATGATACATGGGATCTAGTCGACTTGCCGCCAAAGAAGAAGGTAATAGGTACTAAATGGATTTGGAAAGCTAAGTATAAAGCTGATGGAACATTAGAAAAGTATAAGGCACGATTAGTTGCACAGGGTTTTTCACAGATTGAAGGATTTGATGTTCAAGAAACTTTTGCACCAACAGCACGCATGACAACTATTCGGACGGTACTTGCAGTAGCTGCACAAAAGTCTTGGCCTATTTTCCAGATGGATGTCAAATCTGCATTTTTGAATGGTCACCTCAAGGAGGAGGTATATGTATCTCAACCACCAGGTTTTGAGGTGCCCAATTCAGAAAATAAAGTTTGCAGGTTGAAGAAAGCTTTGTATGGACTTAAGCAAGCTCCACGGGCTTGGTACCAACGAATAGATCATTTTTTCAAAAATATGGGTTTTGAAAGAAGTACTTCTGATGCTAACTTGTATGTAACGAAAAGGGATAACAAGCTAGTTGTTGTCATTGTATATGTAGATGATTTGATCATTACAGGAGATCATCTAGAACTCATCAATCAAACTCGGATCAGCTTGGGAACTGAGTTTGAAATGACAGACTTAGGTCTACTCCATTTTTGTCTGGGAATTGAAGTATGGCAAAGGAAGGATGGCATTTTCATCTCACAACAAAAATATTCCAAAGAAATTCTCAAGGCATTTGGAATGATGGATTGCAAACCAACTAGCACACCTATGGAGGTAAATCATAAGCTATCTATGGATGATAACATGCCTGATGTAGATGCTAAGAAGTATAGGAAGCTCGTTGGAAGTCTTATTTTTTTTGTGCAACACTAGACCAGACATTTGCTATGCTGTTGGAGTGTTAAGCAGGTTTTCCAACAAACCTAAGGAGAGTCACTGGAATGCTGGAATGCGAATTCTAAGGTACATTGCAGGAACCTTGGATTTTGGTATTTTGTATACCACAGGTGATACACTCCAAGGATATTGTGATTCAGATTGGGCTGGAGATTGTGATTCTAGAAAATCAGTTTCTGGATATTGTTTCTCACTTGGTTCAGGAATATTTTCTTGGGTAAGTAGGAAGCAACCAACTCTCGCACTCTCCTCCACTGAAGCAGAGTACAAAGCAGCTTGTTTTGCTTCTTGTGAGGCAGTCTGGTTAAGGAGAATTCTTGCAGATCTAGGCTTTCCATCAAATATGCCAACTGTACTCAAGTGTGATAATCAAAGTTGTATGGCTATTGCAAAGAACCCAGTATTTCATGCTCGCACCAAGCACATAGAAGTACAGTACCATTACATTCGTGAGCTAATAGAAGATGAAATTGTGGAGCTAGAATATTGCCCAACAGAGGCAAATTGTGCTGACATATTCACTAAAGCACTTGGAAGAGAGCAGCTCAACAAGCATCTTCAACAGATGGGCATAGGACCGAGACCTACTTGATTTATCATCGGTAAACATTGAGGGGGGGTGTTAGTATATGATCAATGTCTACCCCTCATGATTGTATGCACATTTTGTAAGGCCCCCTTTATGAGGAGAAGCCAAGCGTGCATTACCCAATTGATGGGAATCCCAACTTGAATGTTGGATGAAGGTCATATTGGACCATGTAAGATATTATAAGGAAAGGGAGTTACCAGGGTCCCCAATTGTGGGGTCCGGGGCAGCGGTGAGCAGCCCCGGCTGGGGGGTCCAAGGGGGCCAGCGGGCCCCCTGGCTGGGGGGTCCCAGGGGGCCAGCGGGCCCCCTGGTGGGGGTCCGGGGGCAGCGCCCCCGGCGCGACGGTAAAGGGAATATTCCATGGAATATTCCCTGTCGGAGTCAGAAATCATTTATATTTGTTAGGTCGGTTCAACCAGTCAAAGACGTGTATGGCAATTACGCGGGCGGTGGCCGCCCACGCTCTACCGCCCATGTATTGCCGTCCATGGCAGGCCACCCATGATCCTATATATACATGACTTCTGTACTACCTAAGACACTGAGTTGAGCCAGCATACCTCTACCTTGTATCTCCCTATCTAGAGTTGTCTAGATCACCATTTAAGCTCTACCTTGAGAGCGCACGGGTGGACAACGCCATCATCTTTGTACTTGCTGCTAGTAGAAAATTGTTGAGATTCTCCTATATCTGTTATCTTCTCTGCTATTGCTCCTGTGTTATATTGCGTAACTATTGTCTTACACTACGATACTAGTAAGGAATGAAGAATCAGTGATTCCTAGAAACACAAAGGTGATCAAGAACACCAAAGTACAGTGTCAACTCACTCTAGAGGAATTGTTGAAGGTTAAACCAGAATTGTGGAAGCATGTAGCAAATCAATTCCCCGAGCTTGCTACTGCTCCCTCACAGATAGGAACACACAAGAAGGTACCAGAGATACCCATAGAAAGGAGTGGAGATGTAAGCGCAAGAGAGGAAGGTAACACTTATCTTCCAATAACCCATCAGGGCTACACCACGAAAGCCATCTTAGATTCAGGAGCCGGAGTAGCCATCGCTACCACTGCTTTGTGGAAACGTTGGGGTAAGCCAACATTAAGACCTACCAGGATGAAGCTACAAATGGCTAATGGACACATAGAAAAACCATTAGGCTTACTAGAAGGCATTTCTCTCACTACTTGTGGTGTGGAGTTTGAGCATACTTTTGCCATTTGTGATTTTGCAAAAAATCATCTCTACAAGATGATTTTAGGACGACCATTTATGTGTCAGTTGCAAATCGTACAAGATTGGGGAACTAATTCCTTGTACTTGCAACATTTAAGAGTGACTACTAAAGTCAATCTTAAAGACTATTCACATCGAGATTGACCTCCAATACAATGGAATACCATCCATAAGACACAAGAAGAAACAGAATCAGTACACTCATTGGAATCAGACCCCTCATGGTTGCACGAGGATACTCATCTATGGATGTGTAAAGTAGCCAAACAAGAGGAAGAACGATCAAAAGCCAGTACTTTAGGTTCAGAACAACATCCACGAACCCTTCAAGACCCAACTTACGCACCTGTAGTATTTCCAGACGAAGAATTCGAGCCTCATGGTTGGGCAAAAATTTTAGCCACGATGGATGTAGCCATCAATGAAGAACAATGGACACCCCACTGTGACGAGGATGGCTATGACATTTCAGTCTTCACAATAGAGCCAATCATGTGTGATTCAATTATAGAAGAATGTGAACCTAGCACTGATGCATTCGAGGATGCAAGTGACTTTGATCTAGAGTCAATTATTATGGATCCACCCTTTGCATCAGATGAAGAATATTTCTACAAAGTAGAAACTCACCCTCAGAGACCCGAAGAAAATATGAATGATGTAAGATTAGCCACTCAAGTGACTGTCGAAAGTGAAGGTAAGAAAAGAAAGAAGAAAGAAACCACATCAGAGGAAGAAGAATCCTTGTTTGAAGTACCGGAGAACTTCAAGAAGTACGAAATAGAAGATAGACGAATCATGGTATGAATGCCTAACAGAAAAGTTGACGTTGGAGAAGTATATGATAACCGAGACAAAACCAAAAAAATCATAGTAGCCATAGAAGGAGAAGAAGAAAAATGTACATACATTGGGCATGATTTGACGAATGAAGAAGAGGAAGTGTTAATTGCCCTATTGCACGAATATAGAGACATGTTCGCCTGGAGTTACAAAGACTTGAAAGGAGTAGACCCGGATATATGTTCCCATAGAATCCCTATGACTGCAGATGCAAAACCTACGAAACAGAAACCATACACGTACAATGATAACTACGCTGCGAAGATTAAAGAAGAAATAGATCGTTTGATAGAAGCAGGATTCATTTACGAAATTGAGCATACCAAATGGGTATCCCCCATCATGGTTGTGCCCAAGAAGAATGGAAAACTGTGTGTGTGTATTAACCTTAAAAAAGTTAATGCCGCCACGATTAGAGACAGTTATCCTCTTCCTATCACTGAACACTTATTGGAAAGAGTTGCAGGCAAGGAAGTTTACAGCTTTCTTGATGGATTCTCAGGCTATAATCAAGTAGACATTGCTCCAGAAGATCAACATAAGTTGGCTTTTGCCACAGAATGGGGCATATTTGCATTTTGTGTAATGCCATTTGGCTTGACAAATGCATCCACCACTTTCCAACGACTCAGATGTCACGTTTTTAAGGAATTTTTATCCAAGAATTTGGAAGTTTATATCGATGACATATGTGCTCATTCGAATGTGAGGCAGACTCATATCCCAGAACTAAGGCAAGTGTTTGACAAATGTCGAGAATATCAGGTTTGTTTGAACCCAGAAAAGTGCATTTTCATGGTCAGACAAGGCAAAATTCTAGGACACATTGTGTCAAATAATGGAATCTCTACAGATGAAGAAAAGGCAAAAGTCATTGCAAAACTACCCAGGTCAAATAACGTAAAAGAGGTACAGGCATTTATGGGTCATTGTGGTTATTACAGACGATTCATACACATGTATGCAATCATAGCCAAGCCTCTGTACTCTCTTTTGACCAAGTTTGAATGGACAAATGAGTGTGAGAACTCATTCAATGAACTTAAACGACGTTTATGCTCAACACCTATATTGACAACCCCGGATTGGAGCAAGCCATTCCATGTACATGTGGATGCATCCAACTATGTCATAGGATGTGTGTTGGCACAACCCACGAATGAAGGTAATATAGACCTCCCCATAGCTTATGCGAACAGACAGTTGAAAGCAGCAGAAAGAAATTACACCACTACGGAACGAGAGGGATTAGGAATGATCTACGCAGTAAAGAAATTTAGACATTATTTGTTGGCAAACAAGTTCAAATTCTTCACAGATCATCAAGCATTATTGTACTTAGTCAATAAGCCATGTAGCACAAGATGATTGATACGTTGGTTTCTATTACTCATGGAGTATGACTTTGAAGTAGTAGTCAGGAAAGGCAAGACACATCTTAGAGCTGACCACCTCTCAAGATTAACCACAGGAGAAGCTCCTCAAGGAATAACGGATGAATTACCAGATGCATATTTGTTTAACCTTGAGATAGCACCAGAATGGGCTAAGCCTATTGTCCCTATTCTCACATATGGACCCAAGAACCCTAGGATAAGGATCAAGGAAGGAGAGATTACCAAGTCTCAAAGATATCAAATCATAGCAGGAACTATATATAAACAGGATAATCAAAAGATTCTTGCTTGTTGTGTAGATGGGTCAAAACATGCGAATTGGTTGTAATTAGCACGTAGGTGCATTAAAGCAACATAATTCAAAACATCGTACATTGCAGAATCTACATAGATTAGGAGTATATTGGCCTTCGATGGAAGTAGATGTCTACAAGTTATGTAAAGAATGCCCTGTTTGTTGTGAAAGACCACCAGTAGAACATGCTACATTATATCACGTGTCTCTCTTTACCTCACAGGCAACATCAGTCCAGGAACCTACCACCACTGCAGCAGAAATTCCCACCACTATTGGTGCGGAAGCCTTTTCTTTTCCGATACCTAACCTGGAAGCGGAACCCATAGATACAACATTTGATTTTGAAATCCCGGATGCTTTCTCAAATGAATTTCAGTTTTCTGAAGGCCATATTTTCTCTCAAGAATATGAACACCCTAGCTACCCTACCACTCCACTTGATCAACCACAAGGACAAGTAGTATCCAACTCAGAAGAAGAAAGAACAGAAACGGATGATGACGATGGAGATGACGAAGCTAGTCAAGGAAGCTAGGAATCTTAAGAGAATGTGCAGACTGATGAACAAGAACAACATACTGACACCCAGGGCGACACTAGCACTTATGAAGATGAAACATTTGAAGCAGCGGCCTACACCTTGGCGATCAAGAAATTATATCGCACCATGGAAAAATTTTGGGCCCTTAAAAAGCTATCGGAGGAAGAAAGCCAAGCTCTTATAGAATAGGAACTTGTCACAGGAGGCTTCGAAGAAGCGTACATCAAAGGCTTCAGAGAGCTAGTTAAGTCAGTAGGCACAAATGAAGCGTTAATATTTGTAGAGAAAACCACTTGTGCAATTCGACCCACGCCGAGTCCGATTATTATCCAAACCAGGTCAATACATTCATGTGACAATAGATGGCGAATCTTCAGAACAGGCCAAGGAAGCACGTCTTATTCCTGAAGGCTCTGCGACAGAAGAAACGATCATTATCGACTCCCCGCTCATACCTCTACTATACATACCACCATTGTTACCGAAGTACCCACCGCTCCTCTTTCACCCCCTGCCCATCCAGTCTCGCCCATATCCCCTACCTCTCCCAGGCCATCCACATCTTTTGATAGTGCCGTAGAAGACACCTTTGTTGCTTCCATTCCTCCCACTCTTTCTGCACCTACACAACCTAGTATACCCCCTAGGACTTCCACCCTCCCATCCAGTCCGTTTCTCCATCCATCCTTCCCTTCTTTCCCCACCCCTCCAAGACACCTATTTCCATTTCCCCCTCCATTGACTTTCTCCCCAGTCTCACCTCCCCGTCCAACTGCCTTTCCTCTTCCTCTTCTCCACCAAGCAGTACAAGAGACCGCCTCTGTAAATTACTCGGCCACTTTTGTAAATCCCGTATTTGCACCCACACACGCACCCACTATCACTCCACTATTCACAGTCACGGCACTAGACACCACATCTAGCGACATGGATATATCACCTCCCACCGCACCACCACTCACATCTCCCATTGTACCACCATATTTAGGCACATCACTTTTTTCCACAATCACCACTGCATCCACATTCCCATCCCCCTTTCCTTTTCCCCTTGCATCGACACCCACACACACAACATCTACATTCACTACACCATTAATTTTATCACCCACCATCGATACTGCATTTCGTCAGATGTTCACATGCATGACCCAGGTGCGAGATGAGTTTGCATCTCTTGGAAATAGTTACCAGATGCTGCAGCAAACAACGAATGATTTACAATCATAGCTAAATTCATTGTCCATCGAGAATGCATCGCTTAACACTCGATACTAAGAGTTCCACGAGGCCTATCATAAACTGGAACTACAAAGTGAACAAAAGACCAAAGAGGCCATCACAGATATTGATAACTTGTTGCAGGCTCAGACTATTCAAAACACAATGCTAACTAGAAACATGGGATTACTCAGATGACACTTAGCAGCAGCGAAAGAAGAAAACAAATGTCTACAGGAACAGAACAGAGAGAATCTGGAAGCGGCTCTAGATCAACCAGACGAACCCTTGAGCCCCAGTTGCTTCAAAGCTGTCCCCTCTGAATCTATGAACACGTTATTGGAAGATCATGTCAGATTATTAGAGGAATATGACAGTATGAATGAAGAATTCTAGAAGCTCAAAGAAGAACACAAGATACTGCAGTTAAGAGCACCTATACAGCAAGGACTACAAGCTCCTGCGGACCCATCCCCGAAAATCATCGAGGAACTCAACGCATTACGGGCCCAGGTATTAACTCTTCAATCACAGATAACAATATATGAAGCACCACCAAGGCCAGATTCCCCACCGAAACTCCCCGCAGATGAAGAAACAGTCACTATACTGGTGGAGGAAACTTTTG
>CM035412.1:48195568-48197274 GCA_020310875.1 Ceratopteris richardii | reverse complement strand
CTCGAAAATCTTGGGGGCCCCCCTCTCTTTTTGTTTTTGTTTTTTTTTTTTTTTTTTTTTTTAATAGCCCAATTTAGAGAAAAATCAAGGAAAAATTTGAAAAAAAACGCCAAAAATTGGCCAAAAACTTCTAAAAAATTCTGAAAAAAAAATGTGATGAAATTTTCTACAGGTTGAGCCTAAAATCCTTCATGAAACCACAGAGACCCTCCATTTATTCTTTCTTTGGCAAGAAAAGACACATGAAAAAAGGCGAAAATACTAGAAAAAGTCCAAAAAATGCTGAAAAAATCTGAAAAAATTTCCTAAAAAATTCCTAAATTTGTGCCATTGCAAAGTGGATGAAATGACTGCTAAATTTGCCTAAAACCTCAAGAAACAAGCATGAAATGGATAAGAAAACTACTAAAACTTAAGAAAAAATGACGAGAAAAGACTATGTACAACCTGGACAATTTTTGCAGGTTCCAGGTGATCCATAAAACTTCAGTTGGCTTGATAATAGGCCTTGAGCCTTGTATTGTTGACTGAGAGAGACTCCTCCATAATCTGCATTTGTACTGCACTTCATTGCTTTCGTCTTCTCCTGGGGCATTTTGGCCATCTGAGAGGGGTACCCTAAATCCTTCATTAGAATGTTATCTCCTCCAGCAACTTTATGATATGATTTGCAAAATTTTAATTTTACTATTCCGGCTTCTTCATCCAGTGGAACCCTATGTTCCCAAATACTGGCAGTAGCAACTTCCACATTCTTGTAAAGCCCTGCACTTGCTACCATAAGAATTGAAATAACAGATGATAGCCATACCAGAATCCATAAAAAAGTGGCCATTGATATATGAATTTGAGTAGCTTTATCACTGCTGCATGTAAGGACTTTGCTTTTCTTCTCTTTGCTATGGCCTTTGACTGCTACTGTTTCAACCTGAGTGATTTCCTCTTTTTCTTCATATGCTTCTTCTATACTTGAGTTTGGAAAAATTCCATAGCAGGAGGATGGGTCTTCTGCATGGAGCCAAGCCAACATGTTTTCATCTTCATATAAATCTGCTCTTTCAAATAGGTCTGCTTCTGGGTTGTCCACCACTTCTTCTTCCATACAAATACCGATTGTCTGCATCATGCTAGTATTTTTCTGATTATCTGGGCCTTCTTCTAAAATTATCTGCTGCAACTCTTTTCCCTCTTGCTTTACCCACATTGTGTCCTTGCCCCAATCATGCAGCACATTGGCATGCCTTAACCAAGGTCTCCCAATTAACAGGGGGAAACTTCCTTCTACCTGTGGCAGCCTTAAAACAACAAAGTCCAGGTTAAAGATGGTACCTTGTATTTGACTGGAACTCCAGGGACCACACCAATAGGCCTTACTATGCTTTGGTCTGCCATTGTTACAGTGAAGTTGGCAGGTTGTGAAGGGTATAATCCAATCTTTTTCATGGTATATTCAGGCATCAAGTTAATGCCAGAACCACCATCCACAATAACTCCTTGAAACTCATGACCTTTAATAGAAATGGTTAGCCGAGGGCTCTTGTAATCTGTGAGGGGTGCTTCCCCTACATATTTATCTTTATGCATAACAGCAGCTTTTGCCACTAAGCTTGTTGTGGACATTTCATCAATTATCTGCAAGAGTTCTGACCTGAACTTCCCATCCATCCTTATTAAATCAAAAATACTAACCTCCTTTTTCATGGACT
>CM035412.1:48145568-48185568 GCA_020310875.1 Ceratopteris richardii | reverse complement strand
ATATATATATATATATATATATATATAGATCGTTAGATGGATCGACACATAGATAGATCGATAGATAGTTAGATAGATAGGTAGATTGATAGATAGATAGATCGATGGATAGATAGATAGATGGATATATAGGTAGATAGATAGATAGATAGATAGATAGATAGATAGATAGATAGATAGATAGATGGATGGATGGATGGATGGATGGATGGATGGATGGATGGATGGATGGATGGATGGATGGATGGATGGATGGATGGATGGATGGATGGATGGATGGATGGATGGATGGATGGATGGATGGATGGATGGATGGATGGATGGATGGATGGATGGATGGATGGATGGATGGATGGATGGATGGATGGATGGATGGATGGATGGATGGATAGATAGATAGATAGATAGATAGATAGATAGATAGATGGATAGATAGATAGATTGATATGATGGAGAGTGTTTATCTCCAAAAGAACAAGTTATCCTTGATGTTAGAGCACCTCTATATCAAGAATAACTCAAGACCTTTACAAATTGGGAGGATCAATACTCAATTATCAAAATCTTGAACAAACTATGAAGAGAGTTAATACTCAAAAAGTTTGTTGCACATATTTCACTCATTGACTGATAAAGTGTGTAAAGTTTTTTATTAAACTTTGCACAAGGTGTCGCCTATAGATTGTGCATCTTCTCCAAGTTAAATCATTCCAAAAGGTTAAGTATATCTTGAGAAATGAATCAAAGAGTTCACCTATGTCTGTAACTATCCTCTTGAATAGTCGATTCAAACACCTGCAACGTCTAACATATAGTTCTCCCAAACTAGAACCCGTTTAAGAAAATGGTTTTAGCCATAGATGGCTTACCTTCCAACTTAGGTTTTGAGTCCTCATTTGTGCAAAACATTAGACTTTGCACTAAGAATTGATCACTTCTTTGACCATTGAGATTGCGCCTGTTTCAGAAGACACTCAACAGTTCTTCACACACAAATGTTCCTACACATAATTCTCTTAGCATGTTTACAATTAGGCTCTCAAACTTTAACCATAGACTTGTTAACTATGGAATTGGACACCGACAAAAGGATTCTTGAATTTATCAAGCACAGAAGGAGAACACTCAGAAATATCGGGTGCAACTTTTCTTGTATTCAGAAAAACTTTTACATCTTGATGAGAGAGAGTTATTCCTCACTTTCTCATGTGTCCAATGACCATTCTAACTACTAATTCATCTCATCTCTTGTTCTCTCCTCTTTGCCCCGACTTTTTACTTGTATATATAGGCATATATGTACAAGCTCTTGACCATACAAAAGATATATGTGAGCTAGCTACAAACTAATGTACATATGTATACAAGTCTTCGTCTTCTGAACATACTCCATCTTCAATCTTCAATTGTTGATATTTTCTTCATTCCTTGACTTCAAAACTTTATCCAAAATATCAATTGGGGGTTGACTTGTACCAAAAGCTCCCCCTCAATCATCAATTGAGGTTTTCTCCATCTTTTTTATACCTGCCATGTCTTTGAATCTTTGTAGCTTTGATCCATCCAAGCTCTTGGTTAACATATCTACAATCTAATCTTTTGTTGAAGTATGTATGACTTCAATCTCCTTATCAATCACCTTCTCTCTTAAGAAATGATATTGAATCTCAATATGTTCAGTCCTGGCATGAAAAACAGGGTTAGCAGCTAGATACAATGAACTCATGTTATCTCCATGAATAGTGGGTGTACTCTGAATAATGTCAAAACTCTTCATACGAGTTTTCAACCATATGAATTCCTTTGCAAATTCAACCATACCTTTATATTCTGCCTCTGTAGATGATAAAGCAACTGTGTGCTGCTTCTTAGAGCACCAAGAGATTAACTTATCTCCCATATAACACAAGTATCCATATGTTGATCTTCTATCATCGTGATTACCTGCCCAATCTGTATCACTATAGATCCTGATGTTTGTATCTGATGTAAACCCATAATACAAATCTTCCTTGAGTGTACCCTTAATGTACCTCAACACTCTTTGTCCTGCAATCCAATGTTCTTTCCTAGGACAATGCATGAATTGAGACAATACTCCAACTGCATATGACAAGTCAAGCCTAGTTAATGTAGCATAGATAAGACTACCAACTAGACTTCGATACAATTTCATATCTTGGAGTTCTTCTCCTCCATATCTGCTCAATTTGTGATTCACCTCCTTTGGAGTAGGTGCTATCCTGCGATCTTCCATTTTAAACTTGATCAACAAATTCTTCAAATACCTTTCTTGATTTACATACACTCCATGTTGAGTGTATGAGATCTCCATGCCCAAGAAATATGACAAGTCTCCCAAGTCACTAATCTTGAACTCTTTCTCCATTTGCTTCTTTAGGTTTTGTATGCCCTTCTCATCTGTACCTGTAAGAATTATATCATCAACATATATGCACATGTAAATGAACCCATCATCACTTGCTTTGACAAGCAAGCTACTATCTGCTTTAGATACTTGAAACCCAAGTTCCTTCAAGAACTTTACAAGTCTATAATTCCGTGCCCTTGGGGCCTGCTTCAAACCATACAAAGCTCTCTTGAGCTTACATACATGATCTGGATACCTTTCATCTTTGAATCCTTGTGGTTGCTCCATGAAAACATCATCTGAAATATAACCATTTAGAAAAGCATTCTTCACATCTAATTGACATAATTTCCAACCTTTACATGCAGCAATGGCTATGAGTGTCCTGATGGTTGTCATCTTTGCCATAGGACTATAGGTCTCATCATAATCTATTCCATATATCTGAGCAAAACCTTTCACAACAAGTCTAGCTTTATACCTAGACATACTTCCATCTGCATACCCCTTTGTCATGTAGACCCATTTGCATCCAATGATCTTTTGACTGTTTGGTTTAGGAACCAAATCCCATGTCTCATTTTCCATTAATGCATCATACTCTTCGTGCATAGCTTTCTCCCAATTTTCCTTACCTTTTGCCACTTCATATGTAGAAGGTTCTTCATCTGCTTTCACCATGTAAGCATAGTCTTTAGTAGTCAAAAAAGAAGCATCATAGCTATATCTTGTAGGTTGCCATTTGTGTCTTGATGACCTTCTGCGTTCTCCACTTCTTGAGGTTTTTGGTTCATCACATTCTGGATCAAATCTTAGCACTTCTTCAACTTCAACATGTACTTCATTGTTCTCTTCTTCATCAAATATCTGAACCTTTGATTTGCCTTTCTTCTGATGCACAACTTCTTCATCACCTACATGAATATTGATTGTACCTGTATACCAAGTACCTTGCTCATCAAATGTAACATCCTTTGATACAAGGAATTGTTTTGTGGATGGACTCCACAACCTACATCCCATCTGCTTATCATCATATCCAATGAACACATACTTTTTAGCTTTAGGTTCCAATTTATGCCTCAACTGAGATGGCATATATGCATAAGCCAAACATACAAACACTTTGCAATGATCTAAGGTAGGTATCTTACCCCACCATGCCTCATATGGTGTCATACCCTACAAAGCTTTACATGGTAACCTATTGACCAAATATGTAGCTATATTTATAGCCTCAACCCACAAATAATTTGGGCAATTTTTCTCCTTCATCATGGATCTTGCAAACTCAACAAGAGTTCTATTTCTCCTTTCTGCTACACCATTTTGTTGAGGAGAGTACCTGCAAGTAACTTCCCTTTTTATACCTACGTTCCATAAGTAATCACTGAACTCATTAGAGAAATACTCTCCCCCTCCATCTGACCTTAGTCTCTTCAACTTTTGACCTGTGATTCTTTCTGCATACACATGATAATGTTTAAATGTATTAAATACTTCTGATTTATCTTTGATCACATAGATAGTGATCCACCTGGTAGCATCATTGTTGGCATACAAGTCATAAGAAGAGCATACAGGTACAACGGAGGAGTCATGCACAATATGGCAACAAGGCCGAATCATTTTTTTCCATAAACTATTTCCAACTCAAGTGATTTTCATCACGGCACACACATTGTAAATCCAGTTTTTGGTAGAATAGACTCCATTTTGTTCAAGCCGAGGAGTCCTTGAGCTTGAGGACTATTATAATTAGCTGCATACCAATTTTCATAATTTTTAGACTCTGTTTGAGCCCTCAAATAGGCTCTAGAACCTAATTTTTAACTAGGCCGGACACTAGGTCTGGACAAGGCCAAAGCTAGTCAAAAAACTATAAAAAGAGCTAGAGAGCTCATTTTGAGGTTAGATTGTGAGTGAATTGAGCTTATGTAAGAGACTTTTTGATGAATACAAAGAACTCCATTGTTCCTCTCTTTGTTCTTGCCTTGTGTGTGCGTGTGTGTATGTGTGTGCATGTTTGTGTGCTTCTCACTCACGCACTTGTGCCTTCACTTGCTCATAGTCTTCATACTAGTCCTCACGTCTCCACGGATTGACAATTATGAGGTGGATCTCCTCACGTTGGTACTTGCCATTGTGCTAGAGTGACACCAAATTTGGCACCCTTGCTGGGGAGAGAGCTTCGAGGACGAGCGTGTGATGGTAAGACGTAGAGTTGAGACATTGGAGTCATAGGTAATATCCTTTCTTCCTATTTTTCTTCTTTTCTTTCTTGTTTTTGCACCACCATCATCACCATCATCATCCTCACCATCTCCCACCTCCATCTTCATCTTCACAAAACTTTCAATTTTTTGGTCTTATTCCCCTCCCCACCTCATTTTCCTCATTTCACTTGTGAGAGAGAGTGAGAGGGAGCTTGTGTGCTATCAGTTTTTATGTGTTTTTTGAGCTTTTGCTGTAGGTTCTAGATGTTCCATCATCTCCAATAGCTTGCACAGGTACGACAGAACTCTACACAGGTCTCGTGATGATGACCTCTACCGTGATAGCCCCACGTGACAGCCAGTGTCTATCATGATAGACACCGTCTATCCCGATAGACAAGCATTTTCGGCAAAAAATAAAGGGGTAATTTTTTTGAAAATTTGGGCTAAAATTTGGGCATATTTTCATACTCAATTACTCATACACTTACAAAGGCCTTAGAAAAATGCACTAAACTCCTGAAGGGTCCTGATTGTCTGTTTTAACCCCCTGAACCCTGAACTGTCATAACTTTTTCATATGAAATCCATTTTTTGAGCTCTAGGGCTTGTCAGAATGCATTGATTTTCAGATAGGGTATTTTGAAGTTGACCCTTTGTGGGATAGGTATAGCAAGGGAGCTGTAGAGAAAATTTTTTGGCAATCCAAAAGGGGGAACAAGGGTCATCAAAAGTGTCTTAAATAAATTGTCTGTCAATTTGAGGTAAAAACTTGAGCTAAACTTGGAATTTTTACAGGATCATCGAGAGCTTTTGGAGAAAGCAAAGCAAGTGCCATTGTGTGCAGACTTGGGAACACGCCTCCTGCACAGACAAGCATTGCAAGGAGAAAAGACTTGAGGTTGGAATATCTCTCAACCCCCTCAGTTCATTCTTAGCTTAAGCTAAGTGCGAGTAGATGTCTTGATTGACTAGGGGTACGGTAGGATTACTCAAGTTCTAAGAGCCTCTAATTTCTCAAGTCCAAGAATAGGTTAAAGTACAGTCAAGGGACAACTTAAGGGAAAAGGACTTAAACTAAGTGGACGAAGAACACCAAGTATGACACACTTAAGTGCTCCTCAGGATGCTTAATTAAAGACAAGAAAACACATACAAAGGAACTCAAAAGGAACAAGTGATTGGTATCAAAGAATCAGCAATGTGGTTGTAAAAAGATCATTGGGATTAATTGGAAAGGCATATGAACCTTAGATCAGGAATACACCTAGGGAGAGATTGTCAAAGTATTAGATCATCCGAGGCTAGTGTCAACCATACAGCCAGATCTTGGGCCTGGTAGTTGAGTGATTATCCCTACGCTCTAGACTCAGAAACCAGTGACTCTGAGATGTCTTACAACATGGAGAGACCCGTAGGTAGCACAAGAGTGGCATACCTAGAAAAACCACAAGGTCCCTACAAGACTCAATTGGAGTCTATCCAAACCAACTGCTTAGGTGCACACATCTATGAGGATGGCTTGAGAAGATCTGTTGTCCTAATTAAAAACCTGAATCAGCCCATTGGACTAGAACACCTGATAGTCAAGTTTGAAAATGGTTCCTACATAGATAAAGAAGGAACAATGTATGTGGTCACCAACCAATCTGAAAGAACGGATGAATTTGGCAACATCATCTCTGAACTTGAAATAGGTGACATAGAGCAAGGGAAATTAGGAAAGGAGCCAAAAACCCCTCAAGGCAAGTCGGTTCTGACTAGAATAATCACTCTAGAGTGGGTTCCCTAGGACAATAGGAGCATAGATAAGCTCGTGAATCGAGAGACGGATGAGGCTTTTTGGTGGTATAAGCTTGAGAAGCCTAATGAAGTAGGAGCTCTTATCATCTATGAATTCAAAGATCCTGATAGCCCAGGCAAAGTGACCTACTTAGATGATGCTTTGGAGAGGATCTTTGTGGTCTCAGAGCATGGAAGACACGCATACACTTGGAAGGGTGAATTTGTTTTTCTCCAACCTCGATCCATTGTGTCTTATGGTCACCAAGGAGCTGGAACATCTCAGGCTCATGGAATGCAAAGAGAGAGGAGTAGAGATAGACCCGAGGTGAGTTTTGCTAACCCACTGGGAAGAGAAAGAATGAGGACAGAGACGGATATGATGGACAGGGAGAGACATAGGGACCCAAGGAATCCAAGAAATGCAGATGAATTCCCTCTGCCAAGGCCTAGAACACGCTAGAACCTTAAGGGCTACACAATCGGTTAGGTCCATGAAGAATTGCTTCCATGGCACTGGAGACTCATATGACCACATAGTAGAGTTTAGGCAAGTTTTGAGAGCTAAACAAGTTGAAGACTTGTTCACTCAATACAATGCTTTTGGCCTAATTGAAGACTTGTTCACTCAATACAATGCTTTTGGCCTAACTCTCAAGAACATTGCATTGACTTGGTTTCAACCTTTCGCCAAGATCAGTACAGAAATATAGACCAACTTCTTGAAGCATTCATCACTGAGTTTTCTAAAAGTGGCATTAGGCATAACACATCTTCCGTGATATACAACTTCAAGCAAACACCCCAAGAGACAGTGAGGCTCGTAGGAAGAAGGTTTAGGCAATACCTAGAGAGATGCCGTGCTCCCGAGTTACCCACTCCAGCCAAACAAGTGGCCTTATTTCTAGACGGATTGTTAAGTACCAAACTGAGATCATATGTATACTTGAAGGACCCTAGATCCATAGAAGAGTGTGTATGCATGTGCATAGACATTGAAGATAATCTAGGGGAGGAATTAGAGCTCTCAAAGATCTATAAAGATTCAGATAGTTCTACTAGCCTCACCTCCTCACAATCCACATCAATTGAGGATCTAGTAGAGAAGGTAGCTCAGAAATTAGGAGTCTCTAGCAAGCAGATTCCTAGACTTGCCCCAAGAAAACGATGCTACACCTGTGGAGGAGACCATATGGCTAGTGTGTGCCCTATCATGGCTCAACCCCAAGTTAATCCTAACAGCCAGTACTGCACCAAAAGGAGATACACCAATCACATTGCACAAGACTGCCCCTATAGCAAACAAGCTGTTAGACAAAATTATCCTCAACCATATCCACAACAAGGAAAATACCCGAATCAATACCCACAACAACAGTATGGTAGGCCACAGCAACTCTATCAACCACTTAGTGAGATTGAGCATAGCCAAGAAGAGAACAAGAGTTTGGAGAGATTGCCGGGAGAGAATGAAAAGACAATGGTCGAAGAAAATGAGTGAGCTTGAGGAAATCTTGAGAGAAACAAAAGCAAAGATAATTGAACTCACATCTCAAAATCACTCTCACACTACCCCACCACCACCATTTCCATCTCCCTCCAATCCATCACCTTCCATTCCCCAACCTTCTAATCCACCACACATAACCCACCCACCACCCAGAGTAGGATCAATCCTAGCCGATCCCACTCCTGAGGATCTAGACATGATGCTTAAAGCATATCAAGCCAGAATCCAGGAAGGGCCAAATGTGACAGATCATGACAAATATTACCCTAGAGCCGATCTAGAGATAGAGAGAACAAAACTTTGTGCTAAGATGGTAGAATTGGCACAAGCCATGTTTGAAGCCAGTCACTTGTTCAATGGCTCTAGCTCCACTAGAACACCATTGCATTTTGATGGTCTATTAGATAGATTAGAGAGGTTACTTGCAAAGTCTGGAAAAGGAGCCACCTCCCAGGCTAAGGAGAGGGCAAGTGATAGAATCAACATTCCTCCCCAAGAAGCTTATGTGCCTAACTCCACTGAACTAGGCATCTCTTCTTCTATGAATGGGTATTCATTAGAATTCCTACGAGAAATTCAAGAAGAGAAATGGGCAAAAGAAAGTGAGAATCCTCCACCCATTGAACTTCTGGATGACCTACACGATGAGTTCCCACAAGACATTCCCTCCATCTATGGAGAACAGGAGGATGTCCCATCAAGTGAGCGGTTAGACTTCAAGTCTAATTCCTTGCAAGAGTTGCCTCATTTCACCGGCCCATGGGAAGCAAAATCTACATGTATGAGAGCACCCACGGTCATGATAAGAAACGAAGACTCAATCATACCTAGAAACACGGAGGTAGTGAAGAATACTAAAGTGCAGTGCAATCTCACTTTAGAAGAGCTACTCAAGGTTAAGCCTGAATTGTGGAAACATGTAGCCAAACAAGTGCCAGATGTAGCAAAACCCCGTTCCCAAGCAGGATCTCATAGAACAGTGCCTAAAATACCTTTGGACAAGATAGGGGACATGAGCGAAGGAGAAGAAGGAAACACCTATCTCCCTATCACTCATCAGGGTTACACAAGTAAGGCTATTTTGGACTCAGGTGCAGGAGTTGCAATTGCTACCACTTCCCTATGGAAGCGATGGGGCAAGCTAGCACTCAGGCCAACGAGAATGAAATTGCAAATGGCCGATGGTCACATTGAGAGACCTTTAGGACTACTAGAAGGGATAACTCTGACCACTTGTGGTGTAGAGTTTGAACACACATTTGCTATATGTGACTTTAGCAAAAATCAAGCCTACGAGATGATTCTGGGAAGACCATTCTTGAGATAATTGCAAGTAGAGTAGGATTGGGGAACCAATTCCTCATATTTGCAACACTTAGGTGTTACAACCAAAGTCAATCTCAAGGATTTCTTTCATAGAGACGTGCCCCCCATTCAATGGAATCCCATTTATAGAGCCACATATGATACAGAGTCAGTGCATTCCATAGGATCAGGATCTTCATGGATGCATGAAGACACTCACTTATGGATGTGTAAAGTGGCCGAAGAGGAAGAGAAAAGGGAAAAGTCTAAAGAGGTAGGTGCGAAGGAAACTCATAGACCAATACAAGACCCAGCCTATGCACCTGTAGTATTTCCTGACGAAGAGTTTGAACCTCATAGTTGGGCGGAGATTTTAGCAATTATGGATGTAGCCATCAATGAAGAACAATGGACACCCCACTCTGATGAGGATGGCTATGACATTTCACTCTTCACAATCGAGCCAATCATGTGTGATCCAATTATTGAAGAATGTGAACCTAGCACTGATGCATTCAAGGATGCAAGTGACTGATCTAGAGTCAATCATTATGGACCCACCCTTTGCATCAGATGAGGAATATTTCTATGAAGTAGAAGCTCACCCTTAGAGACACAAAGAAATTATGAATGAGGTGAGATTAACCACACAAGTGACCACTAAGAATGAAGGCAAAAAGAGGAAGAAGAGAGAAGTCACACTAGAGGAAGAAGAATCTTTGTTTGAGGTCCCTGAAAATTTCAAGAAGTATGAAGTTGAAGATAGGAGAGTCATGATAAAAATGCCTAAACGTGAAGCCGTCATAGGCGAGGCCTATGATAACAAAGAGACTACAAAGAAAATCATAGTGACCTTAGAGGAAGGTGAAGAGTGATGCACATACATAGGACACGACCTAAGTGAAGATGAGGAGCAGGAGTTGATAGCCTTACTACGAGAATATAGAGATGTGTTTGCATGGAGTTACAAGGACCTGAAAGGTGTAGACCCTGATATATGCTCACATATGATCCCCATGGCCTCAGATGCCAGACCCTCTAAACAGAAGCCATACACATATAATGACAACTATGCTGCCAAGATCAAAGAAGAGATAGATCGCTTGGTTGAAGCTCGATTTAACTATGAAATCGAGCACCCTGAATGGGTATCCCCCATTGTAGTGGTGCCCTATCAGGCAAGGAAGTGTACAGCTTCCTAGATGGGTTCTCTAGTTATAATCAAGTAGCCATTGCACCAAAAGATCAGCACAAGGCGGATTTTGCCACAGAGTGGGGCATATTTTCTTTTCGGGTAATGCCATTTGGGCTTACCAATGCTCTTGCAACCTTTCAGAGACTGATGTGCCATGTATTCAAAGAATTCTTGAGAAAGAATTTGGAAGTCTATGTTGATGATCTCTGTGCTCATTCCAACATCAGATAGACACATATACTTGAACTCAGGAAAATCTTTGATGAATGTAGAGAATATCAAGTTTGTTTGAACCCAGAAAAGTGCGTTTTCATGGTCAGGCAAGGCAATATTCTAGGACACATAGTGTCAAAGAACGGCATATCCACTGATGAAGAGAAAGTAAGAGCTATCGCACAACTACCTAGGCCAAAGAATGTCAAGGAAGTGCAAGCTCTCATGGGGCATTGTGGTTATTACTGACGTTTCATACACATGTATGCCATCATTGCAAAGCCTCTGTACAGACTTTTGACCAATTTTGAGTGGACTGATGAATGTGAGAAATCTTTCAATGAGCTTAAATGGCAATTATGTTCAACACCAATCTTGACTACACAGATTGGAACAAGCCATTCCATGTCCATGTGGATGCATCCAATTATGCTATTGGGTGTGTACTTGCACAACCTACGGGTGAAGGTATTATGGATCTTCCAATTGCCTATGCTAGTAGACAATTAAATGCAGTTGAACAAAATTATACCACTACTGAGAGCGAAGGGTTAGGCATGGTATATGCAGTTAAAAAGTTTAGACACTATTTGCTTGCAAATAAGTTTAAATTTTTTACTGATCATCAATCTCTACTTTACTTGGTAAACAAGCCATGCAATACAGGTAGATTAGTAAGGTGGTTCCTCTTACTAATGGAATATGACTTTGAGGAAGTGGTGAGAAAAGGCAAGACTCACTTGAGAGCAGATCATCTCTCGAGGCTCACATCCAGAGAGGCCCCACAAGGACTATCAGATGACCTTCCTAATGCTTATTTGTTTAATTTGGAAGTTGTACCACAGTGGGCCAAGACCTTAGTACCAGTACTGACATATGGGCCTGAACATCCAGTAGTAAACACTCAAGATAGGGAGGTAGTAAGAGCCCAAAAGTACCATATCATGGCAGGGAATATGTACAAGTACACGGATCAAGGAATATTATCTTGTTGTGTGGAAGAGGATGAGTACGTGAAATGGTTGCAATTAGCACATGTTGGTGCATTAGAGCAACACTACTCGAGACAAAGAACTTTACAAACACTAAGGAGACTCGGAGTGCACTGGCCAACTATGGAAGCAGATGTCCATAGGATGTGCAAGGAATGCCTTATCTACAGCACTAGACCACCTGTGGAACATGCCACTCTTTATGGAAGCAGATGTCCATAGGATGTGCAAGGAATGCCCAATCTGCAGCACTAGACCACCTGTGGAACATGCCACTCTAACCAAGTGGGTAGAAGTGAAAGCCACAACGAAGAACGATGCTCAAATGACAGCAAAGTTCTTATTTGAGAATGCGTTCACTAGATACGGATTGCCAATAGAGTTAGTGAGTGATAGAGGCACACACTTCTTGAATGAAGTCATTGAGAACCTTCTCCAAGAATTCTTGGTAATACATAAGAAGTCGGCTCCCTATCATCCACAAGCTAATGGACTGGCTGAGAGCACAAATAAGATTATATGCAATGTACTGACAAAATTGGTTAATAATAAATGCTCTGATTGGGAAAAATAGCTAGACCATGCTGTTTGGGCATACAGAGTTGCCTATAAAATGGTACTCCAAGCCACTCTCTTTCAGATGGTGTTCAGCCAAAATGCAGTGCTACCATTGGACTTTTTGATACCTACATTGAAAGTAGCATAAGAGCATGACTGGACAGGCCATGAGCTCTCCTCTAGAATCTTCGATCTTGAACGATTGGGTGAAACATAATTGAGAGCTGCAACATGAATTTATGCAGCCAAGAAGAGACAAAAAGCATATTTTGATGCACATGTGAAGGGTAAGGGCTTGAAAGCAGGAGACCTAGTCCTAGTCTACACTTTGAAGCAACATGCACTGAAATTAGAGAAGAGAGGCTATGGACCAATGATTATCAATAGGATCTCCACAGGTGGAGAACTTCAACTAGCCATTCTAGAAGGCGACATCCTACCAAGTTACATCAGTGGATGTAGAGTCAAGTCATATTAGAAACCCTTCACGGAGGAGATGTTAAATCGACTCAATAGTTACAAAGAAACGTAAAGAAGAGGAAAGCGAATTCGAGAAGAAACACAGGCAGAAGCTTTAGAACGCATCCGACGAATGAAATTGAGAAGACAAGGTAGAGATCAGCCTATGCCTGACACTCAAGAATCTCTAGGTTATCACATAGCCATGTGCGAGGCTTCACGTGAATGTTCCCATAGGATAGTTGATCGATGACCCTTTGTGACCCTAGAGGTAGGACGAGGAGAGAGTGCAAGGACTATAAAGGCTTTAATTGACTCAGGAGCAGCCACTAGTGCAGTTCAACTTTCTTACTGCCAAGAATTACAATTGAAGGTCAATCGTATAGAGGCATATCTCATAGTGCTAGGAGGTGTGGAAACCCCTTGCATGGGTGAGGTGGAACTACCCCTCTACATTCAAGAGCTTCTAATGGCAGTCAAAGTGCTAGTATGTGAAGATGAGGATCTTACCGAACCTCTTGTCTTGGGCCAAGACTGGATCTATGATCATGCAGTCAACCTCAACCTAAGAAGTGGACTTCTTCAGGCTTGGGTAGTCCAAAATTGCATCACGATTGGATTAGAGAAAAAAGCACTCAAGCCACTAGGAAAGGCACCAAATCCTGGTCCCTCCAGGAATCCACATGAAGATAACAATGTTATTCTTGTCCAAATTTCTATGGTGCAGAAGATTGTCACTCTTGATGGTGCAGAAGTCAATAAGGAGTTCCCTTCTTTTCCAAAGAAATTCCTAGGAAAGCAAGCAAGACAACACACGACACAGAGGAAGCATGATCAACGACTGGTGCAAAATAAAGTACCTCAGGGCATGAAGCAGATCTGGATAGGTAAAGGTGAACAACCCTCTGCTTTGGAGACAGGATCCCAAAGATACTCCAAATGAACTACAATAAAGGAGTATCCTAGGCATCAATCTAAACAAACCATTTTTGTTTGGGTCCCCAAACAGTCAATGAAGGCTCACCCACATACCAGACAGATTTGGGTATCTAAGACTTGTTTACATGCTCAAATACCTTCACATAAGATCACAAGTCAGAGTCATCATTCACAACCACTCACATCCTACACTCCACGACACACGTCTGAAATCAACACCTCCACACCTAAAGTCACTTATTGTTTGGAAATGGGTACCCAAAAGGTCCCAAATCCAACACAATCCAGTCCACAAACATTTACATGTCATCATCACTAAAAGCTACAATTCCACAATCAAAGTTTGGAGACTTAAGCCCCATATCAAACCCCCTGACCCACCTTTGTAAATTAATCCACTCTGTGGTAGGTGCATTCTGAGTATATTGCACATCCAAAAGTATGCATCTAGGGTGAACACTCACCTACTAACCAACAATTACACACATCATAAACACTTCACCCACTAACTCCTAACCACTCGGAATGTCATGTTAGTATTTTGGAGGGAACACCATAACATCTTGTTTCCTATGCAATGCTAATGTGCCTCTCTTATTCTAGTAGATAAGCATCAACAACTGCAAGCAGTCTCATGGCAGAAGCAGCAGGCTTGAGCTCACAGGCAATAGTAAGTACTACAGGGATTAATGTGGAGAGTCTACCTATTGATGTGCCACCAACTAAATGACCTGTAAAGCTGCAACACCTCTAGCAAATACCTATATCGGACCTCCCATAGGAATAACAGAGAGAGTCCATGCAAATTCTCATTGGTTCAATGGCATGCTAGGCCCATTAGGTGAGGCCAAGTATATTTGGGAGTCCAAGTGTGAGTATGACAAATCATGGGTCTGATTCCAATTCTTTTCAAAGGAGTTTGAGACTCTCCACAACACACAAGATCTTCATACCATATGGCAACGTGCAGGGCTTGCAGAGTACTTTGCAGCACCCTTACCCAAACCAGATCTCCTACGATGTTACTACTTGGTCTCAACATTACAGGCAAATGAAGAAAAATATAAACCAGGAACATTTGTCCTTCCTTCCTTATTGGGCAACAATGAGTTGAAAAGGTTCGAACTCACATAGGAATTGTTGAGCTCTACGTTTAACATGCACGACACGTATGTGCCCTCTGAGAAGGATACTCTTATTCCCACTAACATGAAGAACCGGAAGCTACAAAAGTTGAAAGATATGGCGGCACTCACACCAAACGTGTCCATCCCTCTCCATATGTGCATGCAACATTTTGCGTTTCTTGGGTAGGATCGATTCACACAACCCCACAAACGAATATGGTTCGCTCTTTACTTGGCGGAGACAGGTGCATTACTGATTAAGCTTCCTATATGGATTATGGAGCAACTATATGAAGCGGATAAAAGGTCATCTAGGAAGCTAGTGGTGAATGGTTGTTGTGCAATCACACACATCATCTACAGGTGCTTAGAATATGATGTACCCATTGAACGTGCTTTAACTTGGTCACAACTACAAATGTTTAAGAGACTCAAGACTGCCACACATCAATCCAAGCGCATGAGGGGTTCAATTCCCTGTGTCCAGACACGTGAAGTTCTGACAACTCCAGAAGTCTCGCCACGAGGGGAGGCCACTGTGCCTCTCTTTACCATCAGAATACCCAGATATGGATCCGAAGGCACATCACAAGCTGCCCCATCGGCTCCTCCTATTCCATCTAAATTTGAATTTGCTATGGCTGGAGAGTTGAAGGGATGAGCACCTTCGACTTCGAATCATTCTTGCAGAATACCCAACTCTTTGATGTCGAATTCTTCTCGGACAGAGAAGAACAGGGCACCTCTTCCCAAAGATGGAGAAAATCCACAGAAGGCCGCCATGTACACTAGGATGATGATCAAGAGAGGACTTCATCTCAACAACTGGGACACCCAAAAGAAGAAGCAGAAGAAGAAGAAACCACTAGAACCCTAGCATATACAGCAGAACTCCAAAGGCTGTATGATATCATGGAGTGAGTGCGGGCACAACAATTGCTCAATGAACAAAATAGTAGAATGCTCATGGCTCAGCTCTTGGAAGAAGCCGGGGTCATCTCTGAATACAGTGAGGGTATCTTATTGATGGCGGAAACTTACAATGTAGTGGAAGCAGTTCGATCAACGATATAGAGACCTCCCACTCAATATGATTCGTGAAGATTCCAAACACGACCACGATCCAGTAAAAACATCCAAATTCCCATTACTACTGTGGAAGGACCTATTATTACATCTGAACCAATTGAGATGATCTCCCACAAAGCAAGAACTCCTGACCAAGAACACACAGTCACCGATGAAGAGTATACCGAGCCACTACCAGCCACACCCCCACCGTCACCGCCTCGAACTGAAGCTGGAGAAACCACCTCGACTGCCCAACCCACCACGCAAACCTTCATCTTCCGTACTCCTACCTCTGGTTCAACCTTGTTCTCCACCTTTGAAAACCTTGTATATCAAGCCACTACCATCACAACCGAATCAACCGAATCACTCATGGAGATAGCCATAGGACAACCAGCCTCCACAACCTTTGTCATAGGCCATCCTGACGCTAGATCCACCTTTCTCGGATTGCCTATCACACCATCACCTTTCATGGCCTTCCAACCTCCGGTCACTCACTTCCCATCCCCCATCCCACCAGTCCTTCAACCCGCCCATGACTACTTTTGTAGAATGTTTCAAGCCACCACCCAACCCTCCTCGTCAATACCATTCCCACCATCCACACAACACTTATTCACCACTATCACACACACACCACCTACCATTCCAGTATATATGGTAGACACCAACTTCACCCTCACAATTGAAAGCATGGACATTTCACCACCAACAGCACCTCCCCCTCCCCCCACACTCCCACCTTCCCCCATCCCCCCTCCACCAATTTCACCTGCACACACATCTCTTGTAGACATGACATTCACACTTCCCATTCCCCAATTCCCTCCCCTTGCATCTTCCACTATACAAACCACACCTTCATCCATAGGCAATGCATTTGACACCATGATTGCATGTATGTCACAGTTAAGGACAGAATACAATCAGCTGCACGCACATAACCAAAGGTTACAAGAACACTTTGAAGCATTACAAAAATGCCTCGATACACTGGAAGAGGACAAAGCCAGTCTCCAAACTCAATTTCAAACCTTACAAGAGGCTCACGACATATTGGAGACACAGTTTCAGAACGTAGATCAGGAAGCACTCCAAGGGTTGGAAAGCCATTTGCAAATACAACTGGAAAGAAATTCCAAACTCCAGCACAATATGGCCCTGCTCAAATGACACCTTGCAGTAGCACACGAGGAAAATAGACGTCTCCAACAACAGAACCAGGAAAACTTAGAGGCAGCCATCGAAAGCACACCTGGGGCACCCATTAATCCCTCCAAGTCTCAAGCGATGACCCCTGAGAGCATCAAAATCATTCTTGAAGACTATGCCACTTTACTCGATGCACATGACCAGTTATCAGAAGAACTGGGTCAACTGAAGTAGAAAAGACAAAAAGAAATGACAGTGGGTCCCAAGCTACTGACTCAACCACTTCACTTATCAAGGACTCGGAGGCCCTTCAAGATCTCCAAAAACAAGTCGCATAATTGTAGGCATGTCTAATACAATACGAAAGACCACCTTCCCCACCTGAGGCTCCCACCGACGAAGAAACAATATAGATTCCTATGGAATAGACATTTGAAGAGGATTATGAGCCGCAACCCATCCCAGGGGGACGACAAATAGAAGAAGACCAGGATACTTTCAAAGCACCATGACCTCCGTGGTTAAAACAGGTGGAAGAAATCGACAGTTCTCACGAAGAGCTCACGGTGGTGCAGAATTAGGCCGTGAGAGTCATAGAAGACACAATACTACAATCTAGTTACTTCAAGAAATTGTCATCTAGACGTCTCATCATATCATCAAAACTCCAATACAGGCCTTACTATGTCATTCTGGCAGATTACAATTCAGAAATACAGAGAGTCACAAGAAATATTCCTTCCTTCCCAACACAGTTTCAACCAGAAGACCTTCCTCCAGAAGCACAGAAAGGTAAAATCTATCAACTGACATGGCGACAAAAGCTTCTAGAGACGAATCCTGAAATGCTTCGCACATGGAACCACGCTCCTTTACATCTACTGTACAATCCTTGCTACAGGCCAGTTCCACGATGTAGGTCATGGAAAGCATTCAACATTAAAGTGCAGAACAACACCCGACATTGGATGCCTCGACTGAAGCCCATGCCGGATGTTGCAGCCCAAATGATGCTTTAAATTTTGGACATGATGCAAGTTGTGCTCAAAACATTTAGAAATGCAAAAGCAGCACAGGTACATCTATCGGGGTTTACCCATGGAAATTACGATTTGGTGTATGACATGAGCACCACCCCCAACATTCGTGTGGCTTACGCCTAACATGCACACATCAAATACCTCCGTGCATGCTATAAATAGACATTCGAAGACATGTTCAGATCAGGTTTCTAAGAGTATCACTCGAAGGTCTTCACACCGAAGCCTACACACCTGCTTCATCTTTTTGCATGTGAACAAGCTATGTACTCCGAGTACTACACGACACCGCAACCCGATGTCCCAGGTGCAATAAAATTGGGATGCGCTGCAAGCCGATCTAGCACGAGGATTATGGATAGGAGAACACGAGCTAGCCACCAACGTTATCCAATACTATATTGACCACCCTATAGAACAGAGGTCTGTCAGGGGCGACAAATGCTAGGAAGGGGGGAGTGTTGGCATACAAGTCATAATAAGAGCGTATAGGTACAACGGAGGAGTCATGCACAATATGGCAACAAGGCCCAATCATTTTTTTCCATAAACTATTTCCAACTCAAGTGATTTTCATCATGACACACACATTGTAAATCCCATTTTTGGTAGAATAGACTCCATTTTGTTCAAGCCGAGGAGTCCTTGAGCTGAAGGAGTATTAGAATTAGCTGCATACCCATTTTCATAATTTTTAGACTCCGTTTGAGCCCTCAAATAGGCTCTAGAACCTAATTTTTAACTAGGCCGAACACTAGGTCTGGACGAGGCCAAAGCTAGTAAAAAAACTATAAAAAGAGCTAGAGAGCTCATTTTTGAGGTTAGATTGTGAGTGAATTGAGCTTATGTAAGAGACTTTTTGATGAATGCAAAGAACTCCATTGTTCCTCTCTTTGTTCTTGCCTTGTGTGTGCATGTGTGTGTATGTGTGTGCAAGTTCATGTGCTTCTCACTCACGCACTTGTGCCTTCACTTGCTCATAGTCTTCATACTAGTCCTCACGTCTCCATGGATTGACAATTATGAGGTGGACCTCCTCACGTTGGTACTTGCCATTGTGCTAGAGTGACAATCATCAACATAAATCACATAATATCTTGAACCATTTATATTGAAATCCTTTGATGGTCCCCACACATCTGTGGGTACCAACTCAAGCTTCTTTGAATACATGAAACCATGCTTAGAATATGATTGCTTATGAGCCTTACCTAATTGACATGCCTTACATTTGTAGGTCATATGTTGACCTACAACATTAGGCAATCCAAGCACTGAACCATTGTTAACCATATCCTTAATACCTCTTTCATTGAAATGTCCAAGCCTTTTGTGCCAAAGATCTAACTCAGAGATCTTATGTCCTCCATAAGTAAACAAGGCATGACCAACATTACCTTAAATCTTCAATGTGAAGAGTCTTCCTTCTTTTTTTCCTTTTTTTTTTTTTCTTTCTTTGTACCCATTGCTAGGGTCTTCCACAAAAACTCCATCATTAGTGAACCTTACTTAATAACCTTTTTCAACAATTTGTCCTACACTTATCAAATTCTTTGGAATTGTAGGAACATACAAGAACTTACTCAGAAGAGTACTTCCATCCTTGGCCTTCACTCATCCAATTGACTTCACATTGTGCTTTGTATTGTCACCTGTTTGAACTACATGATTAGTTACCTTATTCTCTAAATCAGTCATTAAAGCTATGTTACCACTCAGGTGATTGCTACACCCTGAGTCAATGTAGAAGACTCTTTGGTCTTCACTTTGTCTTTCACAAGTTGCATTCATAATCAAGGTTGAATCCTCCTTCCGATCTGAAGCATAATTATAGTAGGTATTGTTGTAGGATTGGCTTTGGAATCCTCTACCTGCATTTCTTCCAAAGTAACCTCTATTACCTCTACCTCTGAAATTACCTCTTTGATTTTTGCCACCTCTTCCTCTTGAATTGCAGTAGTGATTATATCCACCATTATTCTGATTATTATGCCAACAATCATGAGCTAAGTGATTTGTCTTACCACAAATCCAGCAAGATTTAGCTCCATCTTTATTGCTTCTGCCTCTTCCTTTACCTTTGCGACCTCCTCTTCCTCTTAGGAAGTTAGCTTGGCTAGTTGTACCTTCATCTTCATTTGCTTGTTGCTTCCCTTTGCTATTCTTATTCTTATCCTTTGAATACATTTCTTGACCTACACTCTTATCACCTTCACCTTTGACATCCTGCTCAAGAGTTAGCATGTGTCCTAGCAACTGATTTAAATCAGGAGTAAAATGATCTAGTGACAATTCAATAGACAAAATGAATGGCTTCCATTTCTCATCTCCTCTCAAACCTGTGAGGATTTGCCTTACCAATTTATCCTCCTCAATATCTTCATCAACTGCTCCTAATGCATCTGCAATGTCATTCCTTGTCACATAATCAGAAATGGATTGAGAAGCCTTCTTCTTGAATGTGGTAAACTTTGCCCACAAAGATGCCTTTCTTGACTTTGTAGTGTTTTGGAAATGATCCTCCAAAGCATTCCATATATCACTTGCACTTTCAAGACCTCTAATATGAGGTAGCAAGTAGTCATTGACTCCCATGTAGATAATGCTCCTTGCTTGAGCATCCTTCTTCATCCAAGTCTTTAAATCTGAGAGTTCATCCCTAGTTGGAACACTAGGATCTCTGAATTGTGGTTTTTCTTCTTCACCTGTAATGTAACCTATCAAGTCTTTGCTCATTAGATGAGCTTCCATCCTCATTGACCATGTTGGATAGTTTTCTCTATCCAATTTCTCTATTTGAATAGAATCTCCCATCCTTTCTTCACCTGTGTATTGAATTCTTCAAACTTTATGAGAAATAAGTGTACCTTTACTTCGAATGAAGTTCCTTTTGATCTTCTTGAACTTCTGGTCTCCTTCTCAAGATTTCCTTTCAAGCTTTCCCCTTTTTTATCCTTCAAGTGTTGATTTCTTTATGATTGCAGCAATCGGGGTCCTCCTTTCTTCAATTTTGATGATTCCTGCTCTAATACCACTGATGGAGAGTGTTAATCTCCAAAAGAACAAGTTATCCTTCATGTTAGAGCACCTATATATCAAGAATAACTCAAAACCTTTACCAATTTGGAGGGTCAATACTCAATTATCAAAATCTTGAACAAACTGTGAAGAGAGTTGATACTCAGAAAGTCTGCTGCGGATCTTTTCTTCATTCTTTGACTTCAAAACTTTATCCAAAACATCAATTGGTGGTTGACTTGTACCAACAAGATAGATAGATAGATAGATAGATAGATAGATAGATAGATAGATAGATAGATAGATTGTAGCGTTTCCTCAATCACAATCTATCCGCAATGACAATCTTTCAATCACTCAAAAATAACAATTGGAGAGAAGAACGCAGAGATTGCACAAGGTAAGAGAAAATCTTATGTGGAAGAGTAGAAACAAATATGACGCAGAGAAAGAAGAATTCTGATATTATAGATGTGAATCAATGGTTACAATAGCTTTGGACAATAGCTTCTTGACGAAGCCTCTACCTCCCGACCACCCCCAAGCTATCACAATCGCATTCACACTCGCACTCTCAATCACACTCTCTTTCTCACTCTCACTCTCAATCACAAAGTAATTCTCATATTAATGTGTGTCCCCTATTTTGACGTGCAAGTCTCCCTATATCAGAGTTTGATCGCTGCCCTCCCCAAAAGAAGTGTGCGATCCACCAAATTTAGCAAAAAGTCGAGTTTCTCCAAAACTTTTGCAAAAAGCCATGCAATCGTAGTGTGCTTTCTTTCTTTAGCGTAGCTGTCAAAAATAGGAGAAAAACACCAAAAAGACATATCCAAAAATAATCATATTTAGACATGGTGACACATGAGCATCAAAATCACGGGCTCGAATAGAATTAGATAAGCCCTCTTCTTTTTTTTTTAAGTGTTGGAAAACGACACTTTTCAAAGCTTTGTAACTCAAAAAGGGCGAGGAATTATCTCAAGCTTGTGAGAGACACTTTTATTCAATTTTGTGATCTGCACAAAAGTGTTAGAGCCATCCGAGGTCCAAATCCACCTCCAAATGCCACTTTTGAGCCCTGCAACTTTCAAAATTCTAGAGTAAAATGAACTAAATGTAGGACCCTCAACGAGGTACTTAAAACATGATTCACAAAAAATTCACTCATGCACTTTTATTATCCTATACTTTCTCTACCTTTTTCTCATACATAGTTTTTCCTAATTCTTTCATCTTCACCTTCAAAATTTGACCAGAAAACATGATGCAAATAAGGTCTAGAGAGAGAATATGAAACTTGTCAACCCAAATTTTTTCCTACATGCATAAAATGACCTTATTATTCATTCTAAGCATTATCCCCACAATGAAATTCAAAAAGTTCAAAATGAATTATTTCACTAGAAAAGAGGCCTATTACAATTCTTCCCCCCCTTTAAGAACTCTATCCTCAGAGTTGGAAAGAAGGATAATGTGTTAGAAAATCATCTAAATTCACCCAACTCGAATCTTCTACTGGGTATGAGTTCCATTTCACGAAAATTTCTACTATAGATCTATTTCTAAGAAATCTTTCCTTCCTATCTAATATTATTTATGGTTGCTCAAAAGAGCCATCATCTTTTAGCTTATAATTGTCCTGCAAAACATGAGCAACATTAGATACATATCTTTTAAGTAAGCTAACATGAAATACAGGATGTACATTTAAATGTTTAGGTAATTCTAGCAAATAAGCAAGAGATCCAATCTTTTTCAAAACTTTAAAAGGCCTTCCATATCGAGGAGAAAGTCTATGATCCTTCCCTAGCAACAACTTAGATCAGTGAGGATTAACTTTAAGAAATACCATATCAACTTGAAATTCAAGTGGTCTTCTCTTTAAATCGTAGAAGTTCTTTTGTCTTTTCTGAGCTTCTTTTATATGTTTTTTATTTTTTTCAAGTTCTTCATCCATCTTATCAAGCATTTCTTTGGATACTTGTACTTTAGTTGGAAACCCCAAAAACGAAGGTGAAGTTAAACAATATAACTGTACATAGCTTCAAAAAAAGTCATTTTTATAGATGCATGCCATGCACTATTGTATGCAAACTCAACCAAAGGTAAATATTCACTCCAATTATTCTCCTTTTCATTCACATACATACGCAACATATCTTCAACTACCCTATTAACCCTCTCGGTTTCCCCATCAGTTTGTGGATTGAAAGCTGTACTCATAGGAAGTTGAGTTCCAATCGATTCAAATGTTGCTTTCTAGAAGTTTGACGTAAAACTAGAGTCTCTATCAGAAATTATGCTTTTAGGCATTCCATGCAATTGAAAAATGTCTTTTACAAAGATTCTTGCAACATTCAAAGCAATTTCAGTCTTTTTTATAGGAAAGAAATGTGCCATCTCAGTAAGCCGATTGATCACAAAAAATATGGTATCATGCTTACTTTTGGTCATAGGTAGCTTAGTGATAAAGTTCATAGAAATAGACTCCCACTTTTGATTTGGAACATCCAAAGGTTGAAGCATTCCAGGCATCCTCTTAAACTCAGATTTCACCTGTTCGCACTTCAAACATCCACTAACATATTTTCTAATATCCCGCTTCATACATGGCCAAAAGTAAGAATACTTTGTTTTAACATAGGTCCTTGAATAACCTCGATGTGCAAAAAAAGGTGCATCATGACAATCATGCAATATTTTGACTTTTAATGGAGATTTAGAAGATATGCATAGCCGATTGTTACAATACAATGTTCCATTCTGCAAATGAAAGTTTTCCTCATACATCGATCCCCTGTTCGCATTCAAAGCATTCAAAATAGGTGCATAAAAAGGATCCTGTTTTATCTCTTCTTGAATTTGATTGAGAAAATCAGAATTTATTACAGAAACAAGATTACACAAAGGTCTCCGACTCAATGCACCAACAACCTTATTTTCCTTACCAGCCAGATACTCAATGTCAAAATCATACTCACTTAATAATTGAATCCAACGCTTCTACCTGTTGTTAAGCAATGGTTGTGTGAAGATGTACTTTAAACTCTGATGATTTGTTTTCAATTCAAACTTAACCCCTAACAATAGATGTCTCCAATGCTTAAGTGCATGCACAACATCAAACATTTCTAAATCATGAGTAAGATAGTTAAGTTCATGTTTTCTTAGTTTTCTGGACTCATATGTGACCACCCTTCCATCCTATGAAAGAACACATTCTATCTGACTACCACTTACATCACATGCAACCACAAAAGGCTTTCCCATTTCTGGTATTTCAAAACACAATTTTCAACAAATTTTTGTTTCAATGTTTCAAATGATTTTTGACAAGCATCACTCCATGCAAATCCTATATTCTTTTTAGTCAATTCTATGAGGGGAATAGCTATTTTAGAGAAATCCTTAATATGTGCTCTTTCATATTGTGCCAACCTAAGAAAACTTCAAACATCCCTTACAGTCTTAGGAATCGTCCAATCAACTATTGTTTTTACTTTAGCTTCATCTATAAGGATTCCTTCTTTTGATATTACGCTTCCTAGATACACAATTTTATCCTTAGCAAAGAAACACTTACTCTTTTTCCGATACAATTTGTGTTCTCTAAGATTTTGCAAAGTCTTCTTGAGATGTATAGCATGCTCAGAATCATCTTTAGAGTATACAAATATATCATCAAGAAATACTAAGATGTGGTAGTCTTGAAAAATATTATTCATAAAGCACATAAATGTGGCAGGAGCATTTGTCAATACAAAAGGTAGAACCATAAACTCAAAGTGACCATATCGTGTTTGAAAAGCTGTCTTAAGAATATCCTCTCTTTTGATCCTAATTTGGTGATATCCAGATCTTAAGTCAATCTTAGTGAAAACAATCGCTCCACTTAATTGACCTAATAAGTCATGTATATGAGGAAGTGGATACTTATTCTTAATTGTTCATCTATTCAACCCCTATAGTCGATGCATAATCTATAAGAGTCGTCCTTCTTCTTTTGAAATAAAACAGGTGCACCCCAAGGTGAGACACTCGGTCTTATCAAGCCTTTCTTCAAAAGATCATCTAATTGAATCTTAAGCTCCTTTAATTCATCAATGTTAAATCTATAGGGTGCTCTAGAATATGGTTCAGTCTCTGGATATAGGTCAATGGCATGGTCAATCTGCCTAGGTGGAGGTATACCAGGCAAGTCTTTTGGAAATACATCGGCATATTCTTTCAAGAGATTTTCTACATAATCTGGAATACCTTCATCATTACCTTCCTCATGCAGATTGTTCACATACACTACAAATGTTTTACAACTATCACGTATACCTCTAATTATCTGCATAGCAAAAATAAGAATAGGTTTAGGATTATAGGTATCACCTAGAATATGAATAGATTCATCATCTATCTTTAAAGTGATCGTTCTTTGTTCACAATTAATTGTCACAAAATTTTTAACTAACCAATCCATGCCTGTCAATTACATGGAAACTTCCAAAAAACACCTATCAGAAAGAGTAAATTCAAGGTTTTCAACATATCCTTTCATGTAGTGTAATCCTCCATTGGCCATCTCTACAGGTCTGGTTATGTGCATATTTAGGGCTATCCCTAGATTATGTACCAATTTGAAATATAGAAAACAATGGGTACTACCTGAATCGATAAAAATTCTGGTTTTATGAACAGAAATCATACCCGAATAGTGATTACAAAAGGCTTTGGAAAAGAACTAACCACCATGCAATTTAAAGTAGAGTCAAGGCACTTACCTCCATCATCCACTTCCTCAATAATTGTACCCTCCTCGATGATGTTTATTGCTTTTGATTGTGCGGGTCGAAAGATTGCCTTATTCGGGCACTCATATGTCCGATGCCCTTGCTCTCCGCAACGAAAACACAGACCAAGTCTTTTTGCCCTCTCAATAAAATTAGGGTCTTGTTGCTAGTGGATTGGTTGATGCCTCCTTTGATTTTCTACTTGCGTAGGATTCTTGCCTTGGTTATTTGAAGATGGATTCTTCTTTGCATTGTTCATGTTTATTGCAACAAGTCTTAGTGGCCTATGTCCCATTGCAATGATTCTGCTTCTATTTGCCTTTTGCAAATTGACCTTCTCCATCTTCTCAAAGTTCTCGGACATCGCATCAACGTCAAGAAAATCAAGGCATCGAGATCCCTTGACTTGATAGCGAAGTTCCTCACGAAGCCCTTCAATAAATTTACTCTTTAGAACATCACCGCTAACCTCTAATGCATATTTATGAAGACATATGAACTTCTCTTTGTACTCATCAACAGATAAGCTATACTTATCACTTTCGTGCTGTCGGAAATTGTAGAACTCCATCTTCTTCTCCATATGGTAGTGTGGAGAAGAATAGCATTTTTCAGCTTGTTCTCTAAATTCCTTCCATAGAACTAGACCAGAATGCGTTTGAGTCTGCAGATACGACTTCCACCATAGCTTTGTGATCCCATGCAGGTGTAGGATCCCAACTTTTGACTTAAACTCTTCACTAAATTTTCGAAGGTCAAAGAAATCCTCCAGTTCTTCAATCCATGCCTCAAGATCTTCGCCACTCTTCTTCTTGCCATCAAGATCATTCAACTTTGCCTTCTTGAAGACTTGATTAAGGGAAAACTCTCCTGGTTCCATATCTTCATAATTGCATTTTTGTTTTCCGCAAGGTACACGAGATGTTTCCGCACCTTCATCTACTTCATCATTCAGCTCCACAAACAAATTTGTTGCTCCTTCTGGTTGATTTCCGCCTCAGTCTTTGTGCAATTCACTAAGAAGCTTCTGAATAAGCTCCTCTTGTTCACGAATCTTGTGTGTTAGACTTTCCATCATTCTCGAGAATTGAATCTGCTCTGATACCACTTGTGGCATTTCGTCAATCACAATCTATCCCCAATCACAATCTTTCGATCACTCAAACATAATAATGGAGAGAAGAACACAGAGATTGCACAAGGTAAGAGAAAATATGATGCGGAAGAGTAGAAACAAATATGATGCCGAGAAAGAAGAATTTTGATATTATAGATGTGAATCAATGGTTACAATGGCTTTGGACAATAGCTTCTTGATGAAGCCTCTACCTCCCGACCACCCCCGAGCTATCACAATCACATTCACACTCGCACTCTCAATAACACTCTCACTCTCACTCTCACTCTCATCTCTCAATCACAAAGTAATTCTCAGATTTTTGTGTGTCCCCTATTTTGACGCACAGATCTCCCTATATCAGAGTTTGATCGTTGCCCTCCCCAAAATAAGTGTGCGATCCACCAAATTTAGAAAAAAGTCGAGTTTCACCAAAACTTTCGCAAAAAGCCATGCTATCTTAGTGTGCTTTCTTTCTTTAGCGTACCTGTCAAAAATAGGAGAAAAACACCAAAAAGATATATCCAAAAATATCCATATTTAGACATGGTGACACGTAAGCATGAGAATCACGGGCTCGAATAGAATTAGATAAGCCCTCTTCTTTTTTTAAGTGTTGGAAAACGGCACTTTTCAAAGCCCTATAACTCAAAAATAGTGAGGAATTAGCTTAAGCTTGTGAAAGACACTTTTATTCAATTTTGCAATCTGCACAAAAGCGTTAGAGACGTCCGAGATCCAAATCCACCTCCAAATGCCACTTTTGAGCCCTACAAGTTTCAAAATTCTAGAGAGAGAGTAAAATGAACTAAATGTAGGACCTTGAATGAGGTACTTAAAACATGATTCACAAAAATTTCACTCATGCACTTTTATTCTCCTATACTTTCTCTACCTTTTTCTCATACAAAGTTTTTCCTAATTCTTTCATCTTCACCTTTAAAATTTGACTAGAAAACATGATGCAAATAAGGTCTAGAGAGAGAATATGAAACTTGTCAACCCAAATTTTTTCCTACATGCATAAAATGACCTAATTATTCAGTATAAGCATTATCCCCACAATGAAATTCAGAAAGTTCAAAATGAATTATTTCACTAGAAAAGAGGCCTATTACAATTCTTCCCCCCTTTAAGAGCTCTGTCCTCAGAGTTGGAAAGAAGGATAATGTGTTAGAAAATCATCTAAATTCACCCAACTCGAATCTTCTACTCGGTATGAGTGCCACTTCACCAAAATTTCTAGTATACATCTTTTTCTAAGAAATCTTTCCTTCCTATCTAATATTATTTTTGGTTGAAGCTCAAAAGAGCCATCATTTTTCAGCTTATAATTGTCCTGCAAAACATGAGGAACATTAGATACATATCTTTTAAGTAAGCTAACATGAAATACAGGATGCACATTTAAATGTTTAGGTAATTCCAGCAAATAAGCAAGAGATCCAATCTTTTTCAAAACTTTAAAAGGACCTGCATATCGAGGAGAAAGTCTATGATCCTTCCCTAGCAACAAGTTAGATCGGTGAGGATTAACTTTAAGAAGTACCATATCATCAACTTGAAATCCAAGTGGTCTTCTCTTTAAATCGTAGAACTTCTTTTGTCTTTTCTGAGCTTCTTTTATGTGTTCCTTAATTTTTCCAAGTTCTTCATCCATCTTATCAAGCATATCTCTGGATACTTCTACTTTATTTGGAAACCCCGAAAATGAAGGTGGAGTCAAACAATTATAACTGTACATAGCTTCAAACGGAGTCATTTTTATAGATGCATGCCATGCACTATTGTATGCAAACTCAACCAAGGGTAAATATTCACTCCAATTATTCTGCTTTTCATTCACATACATATGCAACATATCTTCAACTACCCTGTTAACCCTCTCGGTTTCCCCATTAGTTTGTGGATGGAAAGTTGTACTCATACGAAGTTGAGTTCCAATCGATTCAAATGTTGCTTTCCAAAAGTTTGCCATAAATCTAGAGTCTCTATCAGAAATTATGCTTTTAGGCATTCCATGCAATCAAAAAATTTCTTTTACAAAGATTCTTGTAACATTCAAAGGAGTATCAGTCTTTTTCATAGGAAAGAAATGTGCCATCTTGGTAAGCCAATGGACAACAAATATGGTATCATGCTTACTTCTGGTCATAGGTAACTTAAGATAAAGTCCATAGAAATAGACTCCCACTTCTGATTTGGAACATCCTAAGGTTGAACCATTCGAGGCATCCTCTTAAACTCAGATTTCACGTGTTGGCACTTAAACATTCACTAACATATTTTCTAATATCCGGCTTCATACGTGGCCAAAAGTAAGAATACTTTGTTTTAACATAGGTCCTTGAATAACCTCGATGTGCATAAAAAGGTGCATCATGAAAATCATGCAATATTTTGACTTTTAATAGAGATTCAGAAGATATGCATAGCCAATTGATTGTTCCATTTTGCAAATGAAATTTTTCCTCATACATCAATCCCCTGTTCGCATTCAAAGCATTCAAAATAGGTGCATAAAAAGGATCCATCCTGTTTTATCTCTTCTTGAATTTGATTGAGAAAATCAGAATTTATTACAGAAACAAGATAACACAAAGGTCTCCGACTCAATGCATCAACAACCTTATTTTCCTTACGAGCCAAATACTTAATGTCAAAATCATTCTCACTTAATAATTCAATCCAACGCTCCTACCTCTTGTTACGCAATGGTTGTGTGAAGATGTATTTTAAACTCTGATGATCTGTTTTCAATTCAAACTTAACCCCTAATAATAAATGTCTCCAATGCTTAAGTGCATGCACAACAACAAGCATTTCTAAATCATGAGTAGGATAGTTAAGTTCATGTTTTCTTAGTTTTCTGGACTCATATGTGACCACCCTTCCATCCTGTGAAAGAACACATCCTATTTGACTACCACTTGCATCACATGCAACCACAAAAGGCTTTCCCATTTCTGGTATTTTCAAAACAAATTTTCAACGACTTTTTGTTTCAATGTTTCAAATGATTTTTGACAAGCATCACTCCACGCAAATCCTATAATCTTTTTGGTCAATTTTGTGAGGGGAGTAGCTATCTTAGAGAAATCCTTAATATGTGCTCTTTCATATTGTGCCAACCCAAGAAAACTTCTAACATCCCTTACAGTCTTAGGAATCAGTAGTCGTGAAAAATATTATTCATCAAGCAGATAAATGTGGCAGGAGCATTTGTCAATCCAAAAGGTAGAACCGTAAACTCAGAGTGACCATATCGTGTTCGAAAAGTTGTCTTAGGAATATCCTTTGTTTTGATCCTAATTTGGTGATATCTAGATCTTAAGTCAATCTTAGTGAATATAGTCGCTCCACTTAATTGACCTAATATGTCATCTATTTGAGGAAGTGGATATTTATTCTTAATTGTTCTTTTATTCGACCCCTTATAGTCGATGCATAACCTATGAGAGCCGTCCTTCTTCTTCTGAAATAAAACAGGTGCACCCCAAGGTGAGACACTCGGTCTTATCAAGCCTTTCTTCAAAAGATCATCTAATTGAATCTTAAGCTCCTTTAATTCATCAATGTTAAATCTATAGGGTGCTCTAGAATATGGTTCACTCGCTGGATATAGGTCAATGGCATGGTCAATTTGCCTAGGTGGAGGTATACCAGACAAGTCTTCTGGAAATACATTGGGATATTCTTTTGAGAGATTTTCTACATAGTCTGGAATACCTTCATCATTACCTTCCTCATGCAGATTGTTCACATACACTAAAAATGTTTTACAACCATGACGTGTACCTCTAATTATCTGCATAGCAGAAGTAACAATAGGTTTAGGACTATAGGTATCACCTAGAATAACCTAGATTCTGTACCAATTTGAAAGATAGAAAACAATGGGTACTTCCTGAATCGATCAGAAATCGAGTTTTATGCACAAAAATCATGCCCGGAATCATGATTACAGAAGCCTTTGGAAAAGAACTAACCACCATGCAACGTGAAGTAGAGTCAAGGCACTTACCTCCATCATCGGCTTCCTCAATAATTGTACCCTCCTCGATGATGTTTATCGCTTTTGATTGTGTGGGTCGAAAGATTGCCTTATTCGGGCACTCATATGTCCGATGCCCTTGCTCTCGGCAACGAAAACATAGACCAAGTCTCTTTGCCCTCTCAATAAAATAAGGGTCTTGTTGCCACTGGATTGGTTGATGCCTCCTTTGATTTTCCACTTGCGCAGGATTCTTGTCTTGATTATTTGAAGTTTGAGTCTTCTTTGCATTGTTCATGTTCATTGCAACAGGCCTTTGTGGCCTATGTCCCCTTGCAATGAATCTGCTTCTATTTGCCTTCTGCAAATTGAACTTCTCCATGTTCTCAAAGTTCTCAGCCATGGCAACAACATCAAGATATTCAATGCATTTAGATCCCTTGACTTGATAGCAAAGTTCCTCACGAAGCCCTTCAATAAATTTACTCTTTTGAGCATCACCGCTAACCTCTACTGCATATTTATGAAGACATAGGAACTTCTCTTTGCACTCATCAATAGATAAGCTATGCTTATCACTTTCGTGTTTTCGGAAATTGTAGAACTCCATCTTCTTCTCCATATGTTAGTGTGGAGGACAATAGCATTTTTAAGCTTGTTCTCTAAATTCCTTCCATAGAACTGGACCAGAACGCGTTCGAGTCTGCATATACGACTTCCACCATAGCTTCGCGATCCCACACAGGTGCTCGATCCCAACTTTTGCCTTGAGCTCTTCACTAAATTGTGGAAGATCAAAGAAATCCTCTTGTTCTTCAATCCATGCCTCAAGATCTTTGCCACTCTTCTTCTCGGCATCAAAATCATTCAAATTTGCCTTCTTGAAGACTTGATTAAGGGCAAATAATGTTCAAGCAGCTGATCAAAATGCATAATGAAAACTCCTCATATTTTGTTGAGTGTATCCCCAACAATGTAAGACGAATGTGTGGGTTATTCCTCTAGTGGGTTTGAAAATAAAGAGAAGCTTTCTTGCATTCGTACATTAGAGAAGGTATGGATGAGAGGGAGTATATTGAAAGAGTCATGGAAGAAGCCCTTCTGGATGCTGCTTTAAGTTTCATAACCAAATCCATGGCAGTGAGTTCGAAGGTGATGGCACACAATATAACTTGTTGACAAACTATTCTCGGAGTCTTTGCAAAAGGCTGTGCTTGTGTGAAAGCAACATGCAAGCGAACTTTTATGGTGATAGGTTCTCTTCGTGGTCCACAACAGGGTCAAAGATAGTGCTGGAGGATGGAATGTGTTGGGATACAGAAGGCCGGATTGCATGATGATGAAAGCAAATGTTATTGCTTAGGACACCACGGAGAAAGATTTAGGAAGCTTTTGGAATGACTTTCAATTTTTTTCATGTGACTTTTCACTCTTGCAGAAGATATTGTCGAAGCGCACGATGCCTTAAAGACACTAAGTATAGATTCCGATGTCTTCAACAGGACTGCCATTAGTTGTGCATTTACTTAGCATGGGCAAAGTGAAAGAGTAACTGCATTGCTTCATCCCATGTGCAGACAATCGTTGTGCCCAAGGAGAGCATTTTTGGAGATCAATGAAGGGAAAGAACAGCAAGGAGGGGAATCTAGAGGGATGTGGTGATGCCCATTTTCAAATGTTCTGAAGCAAGATGTTGATGCTGGGAAATTGCAAAAAAGGACAACTTGAGGGATCTTTTAGGTTGCATGGGGTACACTTGAAGAAAGGGAAAAGATAGCCATGCAGGGATAGCTGCTCCAATTGGGGTGTCTTCAGAAGGGAGCAGCCGGACACAAGGAGCAGGCAACTTTCAGAGAAGGTTGATCATCCTCTAACTACAGATTAGATTAAGATGATTTTTGTGAAAACCTTCAAGTGTAGTGGTTGAGAGGATCAGGGTGCTGGAACAGTCAGTCTCATTGCACGTCGAAACCCATGGGGGGTATTATATTTTGTTAATCATGGATAGCTCTAGAAGGAATGGTCAAAGCAGAGCTTCATGATTGATGAACAAGGTATTACAGTTGTGCAAAATAGTCATACAACTGCTCTTCAAAAAGAGCAGATGAAAATCTAAATGCAAGTCCAGCAATTGGATGGTCAAACCTGTGTAAAGCAGCGTATTTTGCAACATCCTTGAATGTATAGATACAAGTCTGCATCATATCTTGTATTTTGCATAACATCAGACAAGCGACATCATTTGCACCCTTGAAGATGGGTATCTGCTTATCATAAGTCTGAAGAGATCTCTCCTCATTTAGGTTGATTATCTCTATATTGGGCAATAATTAGGGTTAGTTCCGTCGGCTCTTGGGGCTAAGAGGAATGCTGCATGGCTGGTGGTTAAGGAGGGTGGCTGAAGTTGAAGGTCTGAGAGGTATGTTTCAAGGGCACTACACATCAAATTGAAGGAGTACCTGCTGTTGTTCTGAAGCGAAGCAAGTGGAGTATCTAGATAAGAAAATGTGCATCAGGAAACACACTCAGAGCTGAACTGGCTGCTCGACCCTAGAGAATGGTGATTGGTTGCTGCTCTTGAAGTGTTGAACAAAAGGACAAGGTATTTTGGTTATATCCATACTAGAGGTATGCTGCACATAAGTTCTTGAATTCAGTTGCTTCACATTGTCCTTCGAGTTCGTTAACTGCAACATGTCAGAGATAGAACAATCGGTCCAGTTGGCAATTTTCCGGGTAGAGACAGAGTCACATAAGATGATCGAGGGGTTTGAGTAGTGAGTATTGCTTATGCATTAGACATTGGGATTTGTGTCCTTTTTAACATGGCACCTTCACATCCCTGCTTATTGACATGCAATCGATGTTTAGGATTTTATTGCTCTTTGTACATAGAGTACGCTATTTTGTTGTTACTTGTATTTAAATTAAAATATATGAGGATTTGCCTGTGCATGTGTGAGTGTATGGGTGAGCATGTGTGAGTGTACGTGTGTGTAAGTGTGAAAGTGAGAGAGAGAACAAGAGTGTGGGTGAGCATGTGAGTGAGGGAGAAAGTGTCAGTGAGTGAGATCTATAAATTTTGAGTATGCATGTGTGTGCGAGTGCATATGAGCAAGAAAGCGAGAAAGTCTGGAAGTGTGTGAAGGCAGGAACAAGTGAAAGAGAGAGAACGAGGAATTAAGTGGAATTGGAAATCATGAGTAAAGAGAGAGGGAGGTTGCAAGAAATCACCATAGGACTTGGACATCCAGTTGTGCATGTATTTTCCCCTCTACTCCACCGATACATTGAAGCAAAATTGTGGATTTAGGGAGACCAAAATTGACCTAGTATCAGAAGGTTTGGGCAAAATATCATTGTGTGTAGGCACTTTCCCTTGGACTAAGAGGCTGAACATTTTGGTGCGTTTGCCGGGAATTGGCTTAGCACATCTCATAGAGATTGCTACGAGTTCGCTTGGTGCCCCAATGGTGTGGCACAGCCAAGTCAATCCCAGATCTTCTTTGACCTTCAGTAAAGAAATGGCCCAACAAAAGCAAGCATGTGGTTTTGAGAAGGCCAACATGAGGCAACCGAATTTTGGAGAAAATTGGAGATGGATATATTCTCATCCGACCATGAGACATCATGTGCACCGAGGGTGGCAATTTGGCCCGATATCAAATTATGTGAGATGCTGGTGTTGCGAGCAGATTGGTCATATAGCCAAATATTGCCCTCGTGTATGCACCCCTATGGATTTTGTTCCCACATGTGCGGACTGCAGGAAAAAGAGACTATGCGAGCACGTGTGTGGCTCAAAAGAGGTGAGTGACGTAAAGGTCACAACGAATCAATCCGATAGGTGGTTATCCTCTTTGTATGTGGAAGTTGACATGAGTGGAGTCACTTCGTCGACAAGGACTGCAAGAGAGAATGTAAACACGGATAGGGAATCTTAAAATCAAGCTTTGATGGAACTCGTAAAGAGCCTAGAATGTCAGGTCAATTTGCTTCGGGTAGAGCGGGATAGCGAGAGGACCAAAGTAGAAAAGTTGGAGAAAAGTCAAGCAAGATTAGGAGAGGTTGTCGCAAAGTGTGTAGAACAGTTGCAAGAGGTGGAGAATAGAAACAAGGAGTTGAAAGTGAACAAGAGCTTGAGGAAAGACCTTGTGAAGCCTGAGAGTGAAAACGTGGTCTTGGACTTGAGATCCGGCTTGATGGTAGCTGACTGCTTTGGAGTTGCGATCGAAGGGGAGTCCAAGAGAGATGAGGAGAACCTGATAAAGAGACTTGAGCAAGTAGAGCAAGAAATAGAAAGAGTGCAAAGTTTGATTGGTAAATATAGTGATCAAGCGGGTAGAGCCGGTGAGGATGTCCACTTGGAATTAGGAAGGATGCAGCGCGCCCAAGCAGAGAGTGATGAGAAAGTCAGACGGGTAGGGAAAGAGAATGCAAGGCTTAGTAGTAAGCTCGGTAGGTGGATGAATCAGAAAGATGACAAGATACGAGGACAGGTAGAGGACCCGAAAGTAGGAAAAATGGAAGGAGAGCTGAAAGCCATGTTGGATAGGTTGGATGCATTCAGAACAGAGTTAGAAAGGATGAAGAATGAATTGTCAAAGAAGGTAGATGATTTGGATGTAGAAAATATGAGTAGGATTTGGGAGGAAAGATCAATTAGAGAGGAGGTTGAGAAGTTGACTCTTCGAGTTGAGAAGAGGGAGGATATTCCCCTCGGATCTGAAAAAAGGGTGAGAGAGGATAAAGGATGGAGCAAATATGGAATTGGTTCCGAAGCATTGACTCTGACCTGTTCCAATATCAGAGCGATGTTGAGTACAACAAGCAAGGATTAAAAGACCTGACGGCGAGGCTTGAGGCACTAAGAGGTACAATGGCTAATGGTAGTTTTCCAAGTCATCTATCAGGTCAGGTCGAATCTCTGCGAGGCAGAGGTTGGAGATGAAAAAGAAATAGATGATGCGATGGATGTCGGTAAGGATGGCTTGAGTCTGATTAGGGTTTGCTTTGCGGATTGCGAGTTAGAGATGTAAGGATGGGTGGACTAAGTTTGTTGTACGCTTAGGATTGAAGTGGCACTTTTTGAGGTTTCAGGTCGATGAGGTGGTTAGTATGTGCGGATTTTGCGAGGACGGGTGGACCATGGCATTAGTGGCTGGATTTTGGCTTGAGTAGCAGTAGAGAGGAGATATGTCTCATCGGGATGTCCATGGGGGGATATATGTATGTGTGTCGTGATCGAGATGGTTGGGAAAAGGTCCTTTCTTTTGTCTCCTAATTCTCGAGATGCGGGAATGAAAAAAACAAATATATATATATATATGTTTGTGTATGTGTGCATGTGGCTATGTGCCTATGTGGGCCGATAGGCGGGTGGAGTTCCCTTGGCCGGGTGGTCAAGGCCACGAGCTGACGTCGATTTTGCATAGGGCTAGCTGTCTGTGTGTCGTGCGTTGCGCTGGGTTGGTAGATGGGTGGAACAAACTCGATCGGGTGGTCCAGTCCACGAGTTGCATCCAAGTTCGGCGTAGGCAGGCAAGTGTGAGTAAATATGTGAAAAAAATGAAAAAAAAAATGAATGAGACGAATTCCTCGCTCGAGGGGGGACAGAAGAGAGGTGAGAGAGCATGATGCTCGGATGGGAATATGTTTCTGTGTTTGTGGGGATCTGGGAATGTGTGGACTCCTGATGAGGCATGTCAAATTGAAGCTTAAGCTCGGCTAGGATTTTGGCTGTGAAGTGTTTGTGGAAGCTTGGACTTGAGGAATCCAATTGTGCTAGTTGCTTTGTTCGTCTGCAAACTTTCGGGAGGTGCTCATTTTGGCTCTTAGGTTGTGCAATTGCTTGGGAAGTTCAGAATCGCATCGACGATGAGCGATCTTGTTCGAGTGAGCTCGTGTTAGGCTTGAGTGGTCTTTACCGTGTATCCATCATTTTCAGAGATGTGGTGATGACCTAGCATGGAATTTAGTTGAAAAGTGAAAAAAAAAACAAAGAGTTGATTGAAAGTAAAGTGGGTAGTGGAAACCCTCGGTAGAACGGGAATGAGAAATTGGCACAAGAACTCAGTTAGAAATGAGAAAAAGGAATTAGGAAAGCAATCGTGTGGCCGGGAAGAGTATAAAAAATGGAAGTGGGGGATGGTTTTTGATTATATATTGTGTGTGTGAAAAGTGTGTTGAGTATGCATGTGGAATAAAGATTCGTGACGTGTTGAATGAATAGTCAAGAAGAGTGTTGAGAAGGGGATGTGGCGATGCTTTCTGCTTGCATGAGTACATGGTGTGTGCAAAGAGGATGTCAAACATGCATGTGTGATGTGAGTGATGTGTGCATGTGTTCTTTCCATTCTAATGTTATGTTTGATGAAAAATGATCTAATATGTTTGATGAGTTTTAGACAAGTGAACATGGCAATGAAGATGTGAGCAAATGGACAAGTTGGTAAGTGAAGTGATTGATTTTTTATGACTCATGGATGTTGATTTAGTGTGGTTGCAAGTGCTAATTGGCTCGTCGGGGACGACTTCGCGTGCAGAATAGGGGAGTATGTTAGCTCTTAAAATTAGTGATTTTTGAAGGTTGTGGAGAGAGAACACCCACATGCAAGGAAATATAGTCCAAGTGTGCTATTTTTATGGATGATCCATGCTCTGGTATCTCCGAGCTTATTTAGCACTCTATTGTATATGTAGAATCATGATGCTTGAGACGTAGTGTTTTCTCCATAGTGTATTTTGGAGCTTTGTTTTTGTGTGTGCAGGTACAGGTCGAGCGGCGGTCTGTTAGCTTCAGAAGGAAGTGCATTTTTCCATTAACCCACACGGGGGAGTGGGTAAAGAAGAGGAGAAAAAAGCATATTACTGGTCATTATTTTTGGGGGGTCTTTTTCCTCCGTCTTTGTAGGTGTACCGGGGGAAGCCTCGGTTCTTGGTGTGGTGTATTCATGCAGGTGCAAAAAGGGAGTTAGGGCTTGCTGTTGGGGCGTCAAAAAAAAAAGGAAGGAACCGTTCTTTTGGGAGCCCCGCTGTTCTGATTGATCTGTGCAGGAGGCACTCAGGATAACGCGGGCTCAAGTGGGGTGTCGAAGGGGAAAACCATAGCAGATCAAGGGGAGGCTCGTCTGTATTGTGTCCTTGGAGAGGCATTATCAGAGGGTGTTAGATATTAGCAAGGGGGGCCTCTCTTGTTTTGTTCTCTTCGTTTTTCGTTCGCGTCTCTTCCACGAGGTGGAGCTGCTATTTGGAGGGGGGAGCGAATAGTGAGCCATAAAAAGAACCTTGAAGGAGAAGGAGGAGTGGAGCCTATTTGACTCGTCATTCTGAGCGGTGTTCGCTGGGTGGTTTTTTTTTGGTCTACCTCTTTCGTGTGTGCAGATGCGCAAGTTAGGAAGGCGAAGAACACAGAGAGTGCTACGAAAAAACCTCTAGGGTAGATGCATCATTACTAGAAGCTCAGAAAACATCCGTTTTGGGAAGTTTGTTTTCGTGTGCAAGTCAGTAGGGGGAAGTCCATATCAAATGTGCTCTCTCTAAGCTGATACACAGTGTGGAAAAGGAAGGGGACGAACCATCAAAAAGTAGTGATAATTGGAGGTGCGTTGTTTGCTTCCCAAGAGCTAGCAGGGATGGGCATAGTACATTCCATCTGTGGAGCCCACCCCCCGATGAGATTTTAGCCAGATCTGTCTCCGTGGTATATGGTGAAAGTCTCTATATCTTGTGACTGGATGCATGAGAAAGAGAATAATGTTCAAGCAGCTGATCAAAATGCAGAATGAAAACTCCTCGTATTTTGTTAAGTGTATCCCCAACAATGTAAGACGAAAGTGTGGGTTATTCCTCCACTAGGTTTGAAAATAAAGAGAAGCTTTCTTGCATTCGTACATTAGAGAAGGTATGGATGAGAGGGAGTATACTGAAAGAGTCATGGAAGAAGCCCTTCTCAATGCTGCTTTAAGGTTCATAACCAAATCCATGGCAGTGAGTTCGAAGGTGATGGCACACAATATAACTTGTTGACAAACTATTCTCGGAGTCTTTGCAAAAGGTTGTGCTTGTGTGAAAGCAACATGCAAGCAAACTTTTATGGTGATAGGTTCTCTTCGTGGTCCACAACAGGGTCAAAGATAGTGCTGGAGGATGGAATGTGCTGGGATACAGAAGGCCGGATTGCATGATGATGAAAGCAAATGTTATTGCTTAGGACACCAAGGAGAAATATTTAGGAAGCTTTTGGAATGACTTCCAATTTTTTTCATGTGAATTTTCACTCTTGCAGAAGATATTGTCGAAGCGCACGATGTCTTAAAGACACGAAGTATAGAAAGGGATGTCTTCAACGGGACTACCATTAGTTGTGCATTTACTTAGCATGGCCAAACTGAAAGAGTAACTGCAGTGCTTCATCCCATGTGCAGACAACCATTGTGCCCAAGGAGAGCATTTTTGGAGATCAATGAAGGGAAAGAACAGCAAGGAGGGGAATCTCGAAGGATGTGGTGATGCCCGTTTTTAAATGTTCTAAAGCAAGATGTTGATGCTGGGAAATTGCAAAAAATGACAACATGAGGGATCTTTTAGGTTGCATGGGGTACATCTGAAGAAAGGGAAAAGATAGCCATGCAGGGATAGCTGCTCCAATTGGGGTGTCTTCAGAAGGGAGCAGCCGGACACAAGGAGCAGGCAACTTTCAGAGAAGGTTGATCATCCTCTAACAACAGATGAGATTAAGATGTTTTGTGTAAAAACCTTCAAGTGTAGTGGCTGAGAGGATCAGGGTGCTGGAACAGTCAGCCTCATTGCACGTCGAAACCCATGGGGGGTATTATATTTTGTTAATCATGGATAGCTCTAGAAGGAATGGTCAAAGCAGAGCTTCATGACTGATGAACAAGGTACTGTAGCTGTGCGAAATAGTCATACAACTGCTCTTCAGAAAGAGGAGATGAAAATCTAAATGCAAGTCCAGCAATTGGATGGTCAAACCTGTGTAAAGCAGCGTATTTTGCAACATCCTTGAATGTATAGATACAAGTTTGCATCATATCTTGTATTTTGCATAACATCAGACAAGCAACATCATTTGCACCCTTGAAGATGGGTATCTGCTTATCATAAGTCTGAAGAGATCTCTCCTCATTTAGGT